>CM035806.1:8723250-8957113 GCA_020466095.1 Chlorops oryzae | reverse complement strand
AGATCGGTCACAGGCGGGTCCTCGAAGGCGGTGAGATTACATACAAGAAAATCCAAACGATCAATTATTTGGGTATTATAATTTTTACGCATACTTAAGTTTTTTCACATTCTTGTGTTTGCAAAACAGCCAAAATTATAAAAAAAGCTAAAATTGTAAATTGAAAAATTAAAAAAAATAATAAAATTGTATTTTTTTTATATAATTGATTTAAGTCAAGGAACCAATTGCATGATAGGGTCGATAATATGAGAAAGCGTACAGCGTCTAATGAAATTAAATATCAAGAAATGAAAATCAATTATTTATAAACTTATAAATAAGTAATTTGTTATTCTTGTGAATTAATAATAAATATAATAAAAACAATAATGTAAAAAATTTTTATTATAATAAAAAATTAAAAAATAAAAAAATTATAAGAAAATTAATATAAAATATGATAAAAAATAATTGAAACTAAAATAAATAAAAGAAAATGATATCAAATATCAAAAACTATGATTAATAAAAATAATAAATGAAAATAATATAAATAAATTAATAAAATAAAATTTGTTAATGAATAAAAATAAAATAAAAAAAATAATTAATAAAAAATTTTTTTAATTAAAAAAAAAATTAAAAAATAATAAAAAATTAATAAAAAAATAATAAAAATAACAAAAAAAAAATTAAACTAAAAAATCATAATAAGAAAATGATATCAAATATCAGAAACTATGATAAAAAAATAATAAGAAATGAAAATAATATAAAAAAATTAATTAAAAAAAATTTTTTAATAACAAAAATTATAATAAAAAAAATAATATAAAAAAAAATTTTTTAATTAAAAAAAAAATTCAAAAAACTAATAAAAAATTATAAAAAATAATAAAAATAACAAAAAAAAAATTAACTAAAAAATCATAATAAGAAAATGATATCAAATATCAGAAATTATGATAAAAAAAATAATAAGAAATGAAAATAATATAAAAAAATTAATAAAAAAAATTTTTTTAATAACAAAAATTATAATAAAAAAAATAATAAAAAAAAATTTTTTTAATTAAAAAAAAATTCAAAAAACTAATAAAAAATTATAAAAAAATAATAAAAATAACAAAAAAAAAATTAAACTAAAAAATCATAATAAGAAAATGATATCAAATATCAGAAATTATGATAAAAAAATAATAAGAAATGAAAATAATATAAAAAAATTAATAAAAAAAATTTTTTTTAATAACAAAAATTATAATAAAAAAATAATAAAAAAAAAAAATTTTAATTAAAAAAAAAATTCAAAAAACTAATAAAAAATTATAAAAAATAATAAAAATAACAAAAAAAAATTAAACTAAAAAATCATAATAAGAAAATGATATCAAATATCAGAAATTATGATAAAAAAATAATAAGAAATGAAAATAATATAAAAAAATTAATAAAAAAAATTTTTTTTAATAATAAAAATTATACTTATAATAAAAAATAATTAAAAAAAAATTTTTAATTTAAAAAAAATTTCAAAAAACTAATAAAAAAAATAATAAGTAAATATTAAGAAGAATTGAAAAAATTATTTTTTAGTTTTAAAAATTATCCAAAAAATAATAATAAAAAATTATACCTACAAAAAATAATAAAAAAAAAACAATTTTTTTAATTTTAAAAACTATCCAAAAATAATAAAAAAATAATAGTAATAATAAACTAATAATAAAAATTAAAATAATAATCCAAAAAAACAATAAAAATAATTTAAAAAAATAAAAATAACAAAAAATAATAATTATTTTTATAATAAACAATAAAAAAAAATCAAAATAAATTTTTTTTTTAAATAATCAGCCTAATTCTGAATGAATATTCCCCGGGAATTTTTTCCTTAGAAATTTTTCTCCGCTTCAAGAAAGGACTAATAAAAGAAAATGTTCGAAAATACTAGCTCCCTGTTCGTTCTTTTCTCAGTGTGTGTAGAATTGAAAATTTTTTCCGAATGCTCCGAGGAAAATTCCCGGGAATATTTAGAAAATGGCTGAATAATAATTATTATTATAATTAAAATTACTAAATGAATTCGATTTCTTTTGTAATAATAAAATGACTGTGTCCGATAGGTTGGCAGCTTGGCTTCAAAGCCGAAACGTGATCTCCTAATGATGGACTTTTGGGAAATAGAAAGTATAACATTTCCTCCTGAAGGATCTAGCCTTACACCCGCCCACCATTATAGCGAATTCAGATATAAAATTTATGCACCAATTGCATTCCGATATTTTAGGGATTTGTTCGGTATTCAGCCAGATGATTTTATGGTAAGCCGCCCGCCCGCTCAGCGCATTATTCTGAGATGCTCAGATATGAAATTTCAATGAAAATTTTTGCACATTTATCCAGATGTCGATGTGTTATGCTCCACTGCGAGAACTATCAAACCCTGGTGCTTCTGGTTCAATATTTTATTTAACCAACGACGATGAGTTCATCATCAAAACGGTGCAACATAAAGAAGGAGAATTCTTACAGAAATTACTGCCGGGGTAAGAATTCCAAACTATTATTATTATTTTTATTATTTTTATATAATTTCTTCACTTGTATATAATTTGGTGTTTTTTTTTTTTTTTTTTTTTAACTCGCCTCTTCTCCCAGATACTACATGAATCTAAATCAAAATCCACGAACTCTTTTGCCAAAATTTTTTGGACTGTACTGCCTACAGACAAGCAACGCCAAAAATATCCGATTGGTCGTTATGAATAATCTGTTGCCTTCATATGTCAAATTGCACCTGAAATATGATCTCAAGGGTTCAACATTTAAGCGGAAAGCATCGAAAACCGAACGGGCTAAAAAGTCGCCGACTTTCAAGGATTTAGACTTCATGGAACATCATCCGAATGGGATATTTTTGGAGGCGGACACCTATAGTGCGTTAATCAAAACAATTCAGCGTGATTGCACTGTACTCGAATCGTTTAAAATTATGGACTACTCATTATTAGTTGGGATACATAATTTAGATTTAGCTAGTAAGGAGAAGCAGAGCGAACGTAAAAAGACAAGGGCACCATTGGCTGACGATTCCTCCGATGTTGAGGATATTGCCGATGCTGAGAATTCGAGTGGCGATGGCTTAGCTGGTGTTAGCCGTAATACCGCCCAATATAGATCGGTTAATCGGCAACGTTTGGTTGCCCATTCAACGGCAATGGAGAGCATACAAGCCGAAAGCGAACCGATCGACGACGAGGAGGATGTACCGTAAGTAAACATTTCCATTCCAAAAGTAAAAATTTTTCATTCCGATTTAATGGAATTTTTTTTCAAATTCAGACCTGGAGGTATACCCGCCCGAAGCGAGCAGGGAGAAAGGCTACTGCTATTCATTGGCATTATCGACATACTTCAATCATATCGATTAAAAAAGAAGCTCGAGCATACCTTCAAAAGTATTATCCATGATGGGGTATGCACTTTCAACCAATAAATATACAGTGGGGTCTCGTTATAAGTCGTTTCTCGTTCCTAAAAAATCGACGTATAGCGAATCGACTTATAACGAATCAGTTTTCTTCATACGATTGTATGAAATATTTTCTAATTGGTTCCTCAAAGCTCAAAACTTGGTCAAAATCGCCCTTACGTAATTAATGGACAGCCCCTTACGCTGCGTCCACAACAACGCAATTGCTGCTTCCATATGCTTGCCTCAATTGACGGAACGCACCTGACGCGTCATTGGAGATGGCACTTAGGGGCGCAAAAGACGAAAAAAAATTTTCCCCTAAACTTTTAGACGTAATTGCGAATCATTTGCGACGTATAGCGAATCAGGGTGTTAATTGATACGTGACGTAAGTGCGAATCGACGTATAACGAGGCGACTTATAACGAGACCCCACTGTATAACAATTATCCCAAGAAGAAGAAGAAGAAAAGAACAAAAAAAAAAAAAGATTGAAGAAAGAAATAAAATATTTGCAAAAATTTCTTTTCAGGACACCGTTTCAGTTTGTCGGCCATCATTTTACGCCCAAAGATTTCAGAATTTTATGGCGAAAACGGTATTCCGAAAGATTCCGTCACGTAAGTTGGCTTGTTTGGTTTTTTTGTTCGTACTTTTGAATCATTTTGATTACGGTAGTTTGAATAAACATTTGAATTTATTGAAATATGAAATTACACAGAGATTTTCGCACGAGTTGTTCATACTTTGAATAGTTGGCTTTTGCAGTTTTTATTTTGCAAAAAAAATTAAACGAGATCAATGAGTAGATATGAATTTTAACAAAATCACGAAGTTTGTTCTTTTTCTTTCTTTTTTTTTTTGGCTAAAGCACTACAAAATTTTTTAAAATGGAAAATCTTCCTTTTATTGCCAAAATGAAGGGTAATTTGAAATGAGTCCGTTTGACTTGGAGAATCAATGGTTTTTGAGACGAAAAAGGAAAATTAAAAAAAAAAAAATACATAAAATAACATTTATTTAGAATGTTAAGCCGAAGTATGAAAAGAAATACCGATGCGAAAGTCACTGTGTTTCGCTCAATGAAAACTTTTAAGGATGCTTCTAAATATCCAAGTATTTTCCTTATATTCCATTTATTGTTTTTTTTTTTTTTTTTTTTTTTTTTGGTTGAACTAAAACAGTGGATCTGCCAGAAATAAAAGGAAATCATCGAAAATTTCGTACATTGGTATCCAGTTACATTGGTAAATATTCAATACTGTGATTCATATTTTCAACTTCAAATAATTTCAAAAAAAAAAAAAAAGTCGACATGCAAAAACGTAAGAATTATAGTCGAACAATTGAGACATCAAAAAATCCACCCCAGCGGCGAAAAATCTGCTTACAGAAGGGATGAAATACAACACATTCTGCAGGCCGTAGGCGGTAATGCATACGACCTCATATACCATCCTAGTATACTTTTGTTCGAGCGTGGTCGGTTTGTAGAGTGAACGCCTACCAATTCTTAATAAAGTAAGGTATTAGTAGGCAGTTCGACTACAATCGTGTATACTTTGTAAGCTATTAAATAGGCAGGTCGCTTACAGTCTCGTATACTTTGTAAGCTTTTGCCAGGCAGTTCGCTTACAATCTTGTATACTTTGTAAGCTATTGGCAGGCAGTTCGCTTACAATCTTGTATACTTTGTAAGCTATTGCAGGCAGTTCGCTTACAATCTTGTATACTTTGTAAGCTATTAAAAGACAGGTGGTCGCTTACAGTCTCGTATACTTTGTAAGCTTTTGCCAGGCAGTTCGCTTACAATCCTGTATACTTTGTAAGCTTTGCAGGCAGTTCGCTTACAATCCTGTATACTTTGTAAGCTATTGGCAGGCAGTTCGCTTACAATCCTGTATACTTTGTAAGCTATTGCCAGGCAGTTCGCTTACAATCTTGTATACTTTGTAAGCTATTGGCAGGCAGTTCGCTTACAATCTTGTATACTTTGTAAGCTATTAAAGGCAGGTCGCTTACAGTCTCGTATACTTTGTAAGCTTATTGCCAGGCAGTTCGCTTACAATCTTGTATACTTTGTAAGCTATTGGCAGGCAGTTCGCTTACAATCTTGTATACTTTGTAAGCTATTAATAGGCAGGTCGCTTACAGTCTCGTATACTTTGTAGGCGGTAGGCACTGTTGGCCGCTGGGACACTGATGGATTTTGAATAGAGAAAAGGAGATGACAATTATTTGCTCTTTCTCAGCTACTTTTTCACCATAATAGATATTTTGAAAAAGGGTTCTTTTTGGTTCATTTCTTTTTTTTTCTGTTGGCGCTTTTTTCAGCTTTGAGCCGCAGTGACAAACAAAATATAATAATAATAAAAATGATAAAAACTTAAAGAGAGTTCATTGAGATTGTCGGCGGCATTCAAGACGGTATCTACATACATGTCGGTTTCTATGTATAACAACTGGACTGAAATATTTTTGACATTAAGGGTCGTAGTCTTCATCCATGTTGAACCTTTTTAAAGGTTTAAACTGTCAAACGGTTGTCTTAATGGGAGTTTAAACCAGGTTTGGGACTGTTACTTGGCAACCATAGAATTTTATATGAACATTTTTTGAAATACAGTAGAGTCCGGATAGAGCAAACTCATTTTCGCAAGACCTGTTCATAATGTCAAGGTTGTTCACACAATCGAGGCTCAAGTTTTGTGGTTGTTTAATCTGCCTTATTTGATTAAAATAAGTGTAAAAATTTTCAACTCAATAAGGACGTTTGCTTCTTGCGTTTGTTTTTTTTTTACTACAGAAATGGTCGATTTTGCTGTGCCATACGGTATTGCCTCCTCCAAGTCCTTCTACAATTTCCTTTTTTTTTTTTTTTTTATGAAAGCAACTTTCTTCAACTCAATTTTTTTTACAAGTTTTGAATCAACCGATCTTTTTGATCGCATTGATCTTAACTCCGCAAAACGCAAATGTAAACAATAGTGGTACTCATGCAGCTTCGCAAATGCCTTCGCAACTTTTCCCATCGTAAATTTTCATATAAATTTTGACAGTTGTGTGACAAATTTCTCATTTCCCACAATTTGCGAAGATGCATGAGTCCCACTAATGGACAATTTATGGGGAATAACGCTTTTAACCTGAATTCATATGAACGTTCGAAAGAGAAAATATTCTGTATACAGTGGGGTCTCGTTATAAGTCACCTCGTTATACGTCGATTCGCACTTACGTCACGTATCAATTAACACCCTGATTCGCTATACGTCGCAAATGATTCGCAATTACGTCTAAAAGTTTAGGGGAACATTTTTTTCGTCTTTTGCGCCCCTAAGTGCCATCTCCAATGACGCGTCAGGTGCGTTCCGTCAATGGAGGCAAACACATGCATGCATATGGAAGCAGCTCAAATCAATTGCGTTGTTGTGGACGCAGCGTAAAACGTTCTAAATCCAACGAATAATTGGAAATCAGACATTAGAGCAGTGATGCCAGTTGTAGGGAAATTTCATTTTATTGACTTTATTAAGATTTGTGTATCAATTTTTGAGCTTTGAGGAACCAATTAGAAAATATTTCATACAATCATATGAAGAAAACTGATTCGTTATAAGTCGATTCCCTATACGTCGATTTTTTAGGAACGAGAAACGACTTATAACGAGACCCCACTGTATCACACAAATTTCATACATAAATCAAAGAATTGGCATAGGCATAAAAATTTTGTTCACACTAGAGAGGTTGTTGACTGTTCACACTGAAGAATCCTCAATGAAAACATGTATGTGTTCACACCACCGAGGTGTTCACTCTGTCCGGGGTTCACACTATCGAGACTTTACTGTATTCGAATACAGCAAACGTAATTACATTGGAAAATTTAAGCTTTCGAAGTTCTTAAATCGTCAGGAAGACTTACGACCGTTAGCTATTGTTCCTATGAAAGTTTTCGTTCCGAAAATCAAAATAATTTTTTTGCGAAAATTTTGAAATTTTGAGAGGATAACGTAGCGAAAAACTCTAACGGGAACAAACGGGCCCTAAACTTTGCAATCTAACGTAGAATATAAATATTAAAAAAAAAAAAAAAGGAAAAAAATGTGCACCTAACCTAACTAAATTTTTTGAATTCAAATCGACTATGAATTAATTTAGAACGCTTCAATTTAATTGGATGTGAAAATTGAATATTTTCCCCATTGTTTACTTAAATTGTTTGTTTGTTTTTTTTTTTTTTTTTTTTCTTTTTTGCAGCCCTTAAGCATTCACCATCGAAAAGAAAGAGCCTTTCCAAAGCAATACAACGTTCCATAGACAATGAAGGTGAAAATAAATGTGAGTAGAGCACACCGAACGCAAAAGGATCAAATGAAAATTTCAATTAAAATATTAATCTTAGCTGAAAAGACGGAGGGGCATACCTCAAAGTCGCATCACCACCACCATCATTCTCAGCAGACTTGCCAACAAGCAAAACTAAAAGCGGAATCTAACACAACAGCGCGTGATGGATTGATAGTAGAACCTTCCAGTTCTCCGAATGCCTCTGCCGGACCGTTATCGCAACCGCCATCGACGGGCAGTTCACCCAAGCCGAAGGTTCCGCCGCCAGTGCCACCAAGGGGAGCACCTAGAAGAAAGAAAACCGATGACATTCGTGATTCATCACGAGCAGCAGCATGCATCAGCAGCAGCACATCATCCAACACCAGGTACAACACATTCCCCAATTTCAAATAGCACTTCATATCCGAATCTAGACAATGCGAAGCAATGCGTTGCAAGCAATACTCTTCGAGTACCTGAAAAGTCACAGCCACATTTCGGTGAGCGCCGTTCGCCCAGCAACGTGCGCGACTGGCTCGAGCTACACGATCTATTCGATGCGGATACACCGCCTCAGTTGCCACCACCGCCGAAATTCACAAAATCCAGAGCGAAATCTATCGCCCAGAGTGAGTCATCAATAAAATCGGTGGCGCGCTCCGAGGTGCGTTCTCAATTCTCTCATCGCCAACGTGGAATCGAACACATTGATATATTCCCACGAAGGAATAGCTTCCTCTCGCCAAACCACCGACCATCAATCGGCTCGATTGTTTATAGCTTTCCACCAATTCTGCCGGAGAACGAAGAAAGAAATATTATTGCCACTGAGTGCGTTAGTCCAAAAAATCAACAAAGAACCGAATCGAATCGTAAGAGAAATCGTAAGCAATTCCTACACTATGCCGAATATCTAATTGATGACTTCAACGGAGAGACAGAAGATAATTTGCTGCATTCCTTTAGCTCCTTTATTGAAGTGAAAAATGAACTCGAGAATAAAAATCGTGTCCCTCGCGTACCATGCCTACAGCCTACAGCGGAAGAGAGTCCACCGACTGTAAGTCGAAAATCGTCGCCGCGAAATATCAAGAAAAGAAAAAGCCAAAAGTCGAAGCAAACATTCTCCATAATTCCGGAGAAACATTCGTCCTACAGCAGCAGCGGCCGCGCCCGAAAAGAAGCTGCTGGCTCTGAACTAAAGATCTCCACTACTCACAACGAAAGACTATAATGATTGCGCTACTGCTACGATGAGAAAAGAAATACTCCTAATACGAATTTCCCTTCCAGCTTGCTTGCTTCCATCATAATAATAATAACAATAACAATAACACAATAACAATAATAACAATAATCAATAATAATAATAATAATAATAATAATAATAATAATAATAATAAATAATAATAATAATAATAATAAAATAATAATAATAATAATAAATAATAATAATAATAATAATAATAATAATAATAATAATAATAATAATAATAATAATAATAATAATAATAATAATAATAATAATAATAATAATAATAATAATAATAATAATAATAATAATAATAATAATAATAATAATAATAATAATAATAATAATAATAATAATAATAATAATAATAATAATAATAATAATAATAATAATAATAATAATAATAATAATAATAATAAATAGTCTCGATTAGATTTTTCCGTTTCTGTAGCTTTTAGGCAAAAATCATTTGCTTAGTTTCTCGTAGAGAATTTTTGTTTTGGTAATTGAACGAACGAAAGGTCATTAAATTTTGCTATTATCGTTTCATGTATTGCTAGGCACAACTCCCTCCTGCAGTTCGACACCTCCACCTGCCTTTGATGACATCTCCGAGGATAGTTCAAACAGAAACAGTTCATCTTCCATTGGTGGTCGAAGATCGCATGTTCAGCATTATGAGCATCGTAAAATGAACGTAGGCCCTGCGTATCGGGGATCACAAAAGGATGAAGTTATTAGGTGAGTAGTACTTGAATCGCACCCGTGTGAATGGAGTCATTATTGTGTTTCAATTGGAACTACTTTTCGGTTTCGATTTTTTTTTTTTTATTTATTTATTTTTTTTTTGTTCTACAAAATTTCCTTCATTAGCATTCAACTAACCCAAAAAAAAATTCATTTTAGTGTTTCTGAAATACATTTAGACACATATCTGGCTGTGGACACATCATCAAGTAGTCAGTATGGTGGTGGCTTAGCATGGACACCGCCTGCTTCCGGGGAGGGCTCGACACCAACCTGGACCGAAGGTACGCCTAGTTATACCGATTCAACCTCGAGCGGCGATCTCGGTAAGTCGATTATTAAAGCATCGGTGTTCCTTAATTCTTCGAAATCTTTTATCCAATTCGCAGACAGCTTTTCACCCATTAACTCATCAAGAATGGATCGGCATAAGCCCAATGTCGAAGATAGTCTTAAATCTTTATCTTCAGATATGGTAGATATTCAACTGAAATGAGATTCATTTCAAGATTTAATTCTTTTTCTACAACAGTTGAATTAAAAAAAAAAATCCGAAAGGAATCGAAAAGCTGATCGAAGAAATCATATTCCATATGATATGCACGTGATTAGATATTAAAAATCCCTTTTTTCTGCAATATAATGGGAAATATTTAGAAAAAAAAAAATTTTAAAAAAAATAACAAAAACAAAAATCAAATATTGTATTGGGAGTACAATTTAAAAGTGCACCCCGTTGTTTTTTTCTTCATAAATTTAAATTTATATATTTAGCGAAATTAAGTGAAACCACTGGGTCTGGCAAGCCTCCCCCCCGGTGCAATGCCACACACGTTATTACATCTAGGTTACTCTAGTGAAGAACCGTGAAAGCAAAATGGACTATATATGGTTTTTTTAGACGGACTGTATAAATAGGTAGCCTTCCTGAATACAAAGTTTTCCTTTGTTTTTCATAACATCAGTTTTCCCTATTTCCCGAATTTAATTCTTAAAAGGATTTTATTGTGTGTGGTCGTATGGAAAAGTAGCTTAAATCGAAAATTGTCCTTTCAAGATTAATAAAAGAAACAAATACGGTCGAAACTCGCCGTAACGTATTTCAAGGTAACGGGGAAAAAATTCCTTGTAGACAACATTACAACATTTGTTATAAGGAGAAAAAGAGGCATTAAAAATGTAGCGAAAAAGCCTTAAAAATATTCGCTATAGAGAGCAATTCGTTACAGAGAAGTTCGTTAAAGAAACGTTCGACCGTAAACTTCGTGAAAAATTCATGATTTTTTAAAACAAGAATTGAGCACAAGTCAGCAGCACACACATGACTTCTTCGAAGTTACTGAGCCATTAACATCATTTATGGCCAAATTGACGACTTAAGCTACTCTTCCATATATGACCACATATAGCCTACATTAATAGGGAGCTATGTATAAAACCCCTACAGTGGCAACACTGATTAGTGGTTTTGGACATTATACATGGACGCACAAATGCAATATAGAGGCATGCGCTCTAGAAATCGAAATCGAATTCGAATAAAATAATTCGAAATCAATGTGATTTCAATAGAAATCAAAGCGATTTCGAATTTTTTATTCGGATTCGATTTGTAGAGCAGCATGCCTGATAAAGTCGATACAGAATTCGTCGGGTGTAAAACAATATTGATAGTATTGTCCATCGAAAGCTACTGCCCTTTTCCGTCTCTCTCTCTCTCTCTCTCTCTCTCTCTCAGCTCTCGCTCTCTCTGCGGTGGTATTCGAATTTCGCGTCGAAATTTAGCGCATCTTTTGAGGCGATCCAATTCAGCCAGACCGTGATCCCGAACATCCCATGGGTCTTATTTCTACTTCTTCTTCTTCTGCCATCGTCGACTCCCAGTGGAGCATAGGGCGTTTCATTTCAAACACTGCAAATTTTGTTCCGGATTTAAGATGATTCCTCCGTGTTCAACTTTTTTCTTTTCATGGACGTTTTTGCTTCATTATCATCGGAATAGCATAATAGATAAACAACCAACGGAGAACACGTTTTTTCCTGTTAGAAAATAACCAAAATTAATTGATAGAGATCTATACTAGCTCACTTACACTGCGATGTCAGCAAGAAAGCGCTTGCGGTCCTTTTCAAATGGTACTCCCAATATTACACACTATCAACAAATTATGTATTTATTCTTCGAGTTCAATTCCGCTAATCATTGACGCTCTCTCCTTATGTATTATATAACATATATATATATATATATATATAATAATAATATATATATATATATATATATATATTTAGACGGTCTACACCAATTATCAAAATACATTTCAAAATTTGTAAATTATATGTACCTATTAATATGGTGCAATTTAGATTCGATTGTATTCTTAATTACATATATTTGAACTGGTTTGTTACATGTTCTAATAAAAAGAATTAAAACAGTTTGTGCAATTGTCTTTTTGTCTATTTGAGAGAAAACTAAAAATTAATACAAGTAGGTTACGAAGGGGCGGGGCGGGGCGGTGCGAGGCGAGCAATAATTACACTTTAATGTTTGTTTTGTTGGGTTTTGTTTTTTTTTTTTCTTCTTCTTTTTTCTGTAAAATATATTCTTTTTTAATATTTTATTTTGCTCATTGTGTATTATCCATAATGAAGTATAACATTTGCATAAATTACTTTTCAAAATAAAAATTTTCTTACTGCGAATGATCTTTCATAATTGCTTTGATGTCCTCGGCATCGAGCGTCTCATATTTAAGTAATGCTTCCGCTAAAGCCTTATGCTCCTTTGTATGTTTCTTTAATATCGATTTTGCACGTTCGTAGCTCTCGTTCAGTATTCGTTTTATTTCGGCATCAACAGCTTCAACCGTATTCGGTCCGAGGGGATCGGATGCTACTAGACCCTTTGGCGATTCGATTGTTCGCAGTCCAACCTTCTCGGACATTCCCCAGTCTTTGACCATATGCGTTGCTATCGACGTTGCCTGCTTAAGATCACTGCTCGCGCCCGATGTTATTTTATCCGCTCCAAATATAATTTCTTCAGCAGCACGGCCACCCATCATTGTATCCATCATTGCAAGAAGTTGCGCCTTCGTTACATGGTAGCGTTCTTTTTCTGGTATGTAAGCAGTATGTCCAAGGGATGGACCACGTGGCATAATGGTTACTTTGTGCAATGGATGTGATTCCTAATGGGAGAAGGGAATTTCATTTTATATGCTTATTTTTTTTTTTTTTTTTTAATTACCTTTGTATAATAGGCTACAATCGCATGACCACCTTCGTGGTAAGCTGTTATAATGTTAGCCTCTTCATCTGGCAAGCGCGCCTTCCGTTCGGGCCCCATAAGCACTTTATCGCGTGCTGTTTCCAAGTGTTTCATTGTAACCGTTTCTGCTCCATCAATTGCGGCTCTTCAAACATCAAAATCAAAATTTAATAACTTTAGTAGAACTGATAGTAATAAATATCATACCTCAAAGCGGCTTGATTAATCATATTTTCTAAATCTGCTCCCGTAAAACCTGAAGTACCACGTGCTAACATATCAAGATCAAGTTCATCGTGTAAAATTTTTCCCAGATATAGTGAAAGTATTTCCTTTCGCCCAGTAAAGTCCGGTGTCGAAACAACAACCTGCAAAAATATGAGAAAAACAATTTTTTAAGATCTGTGAAAAATTTGAGTTTCCAAAAAAAAAAAAATATCGTTGCCACCTCAACGTCAAAACGGCCAGGACGTAATAAAGCCTGATCTAAATCATCCCTTCGGTTCGTTGCTCCTAGAACAATAACGCCAGCATTTTGATGAAATCCATCCATTTCCGAAAGTAATTGATTTATTGTCTGATTTGCATATGGATGCAAGACGGAATTGGTTCTTTTTGCACCAACAGAATCGATTTCGTCAATAAAAATAACGCATGGAGCACGCTGTTTTGCCGCCTCTGTTAATTTGAAAACACACATATATACAACAATAAAATATGTAAATTATTAATTCAAATTTTTATTGAAAAATGTCCATTATTTTGAAATCTTTCGGACTTACTAAATAAATCTCGAACACGTCTTGCACCTTGTCCAACAAGAACTTCATCGAATTCTGGACCAGCTGCATGAAAGAATGGAACATTCGCTTCGCCAGCAACAGCACGCGCAAGTAATGTTTTCCCTGTACCAGGCGGTCCAACGAGTAATACACCCTTTGGTAATTTACCACCCAGATTGGAGAATTTTTCGGGACTTTTGAGGAATTCGACAACTTCCTTAAGCTCCTGTTTCGCTTCATCACAACCCTTAACATCATCGAATGTTACGTGAATCTCTTCAGGATCAACCTCCACCTGATTGCCCAATTGGATCCTGAAAGTGGAATAATGCAAGTGGTTTTTTTGATTTTCCCCATAGCAAATATATCGTTTTTCTTGCCTAAAAACGGATCCATTCGATGATGAGAAAAGGCTTAATAGTATGCCCATGAAGACAACGATTACTAAAATCTGTTGGAAGACCTATTAAGTAAGTAACATTGCAAAATCAAGAAATAAACAAAACCAAGAAAATTGCAAAATGATGTATTATTTTTCTTTAAATAAAAAGATGAGACGATTCGGGGGGGTTTGACTGTGTTGTTTTTTATGAGTTGGAAAAAGGAAATATTTTTTTTTTTTTTATCTGAGAAATATTCTCAGAATTTACTTACTTTGAGATATTTCATTGTTCTACCAGATTTTGGTGTTTCCTCAGTGTTAATTGCTGCAAGGTAGCCTTCGGCGAAAGCGATTTTTATGTTCTCCTGGAGGAAAAGTAATATGGTAATGAAAATTCTTTTTTTTTTTTTTTTAAATTATGTCCAAACAGACGGCAAAATGGTCAAAATTGCCTGATTGCCAGGGGCTGATGTCCCACCCACCCTCATATCATCATTATTTTCGTTGGAAGAAATAAAAACCACGTTTAAAATGAGATTTAGATTATTAGACTCCATGTTAAAAGATTAAAATATTTTCATTTATTTTTATCGTTTTAGTTTTGTGGCTTATGAATTTAGCTGCTCGCGTTTTCCTGTACATGGCTATAGGACATGGCCTCTTATCACATTTGGTCTCATTTTTATACCCAGCGTAAGCAGGGCATATTCGTTTTTTTGAGGTTCTTGTATCGGCTAGAACTAAGCTCCGTAGATATAGACAAATAAGTATAGATATTCTTGATCAAGATCGAAAACTAAATCGATTTAGACATGTCCATCTGTCCGTCTGTGTTCGGATCTCTTTCCTAAGTGAAAATGTGGGACATCCGCCCACTTCCACGCCCCAAAATTGAGATTTTTTTTTTAACTTACAAAGTAAAAGGCGTAGAAGCTTCAAATTCGAAACATAGGTCGACCAAGAGGAATGATATATGATATTGAAGTTTAGCGTCCGGTCTATACACGTGGTGCTTCACCAGACGTTTTGGTTTTTGCCCCAGGGGAAGTGTGCATTCTTCCCCCAGGTACCCATCTTGCCTCATCAGTGAGTATGGACCGAATTGGCTATCCTGGGTGGGGATACGGTGCTATCCACACCTCATAAATTACCACAGCCACCACGAAACTCCCCGAAGGGCCAACCCAATATCCGGCGGGATGGTAAAACGCATCCCGGGGCACCGGATCCCGTGGTAACATGTTATGTCTAGTTAACAGCGTGAATACAGCAATAACTAGTATAGCTGCAACACGCCATGCTAAGTGTAGGTCGTATGCTCAAACCTGTCACGCCGTACTATGACGACGCTACCAAATCGTGACTCCATACTCAGTCGGTCTGTTTTGGCCCTCAGTTGGCTAGGGTCCGCGGGGTTGCCAAGCCCGTAAATCATAAATGATAACCCTTGCGGGAACCAAGAGGAATGATAGGTGTAGAAGATTTTATGTGTTCCGCCCACAAACATTAATTTTTGTATAACTTCCGAATGGAAGGGCAAAAACATAGTGCGCCAATATTGCCGAGACGCTGGGTACATGACAGTCGAGCTTGACCGACTTTAGTTTTTTTTTTTTTTTTACTCACTGCGTTTTTGTCCTGCCCTTCTCCACTGTTTTTCTGTATCAATTTTCGCAAAGTTTCTCCTTGAACTGGCAATTCAGTTTCAGACTTCTGAGTTCCCCCAAACGCAGTCTTTAATCTTGATAACATCGTAGGATTTCGTTTAAGTTCGGCTTCAACCGAACGATCTGTTTTAAAATGGCGCACGAACGTCCTGCAAATAAAAAAAAAAATATCGTTACTCACATGTATGTATGTATGTATGTATATTCATGAACACAGACTTACTTTTGTCCACTATTATAATACAATGGAGCCAAGAAACTCTTCTTTTGTGCTTCGTGATTCGCATTGTTGAAACTCACTTGCACAATATGATTAGCCTTGGAACTCTTGACTTTGAAGCGCAAATTCCGAAGTCCCAGTATTTCTTCAACGTTCCGTATAACATTCGAAACGCGTTCAGACTCAAAGAATTTTTGCAAGCACGCATTATGTTCCGTTACTTGTCCAATACTGCCTTTGGACTTCGACACAATACGAATTAGATCCGTAAATGCATCATAACGCCCAAAAGCATTGTGGCCCGTTATAAGAGCTGCTGTTGTCTTCGACGCACCATGATACTTCCTATGAGCTGTATGATAATGTGGCTTCCGACAAGACTGCAGCAAAGAGAAAATTGACGTTAGAAATTGAACTAAATTCAAAATGGTTTCTGTGCACAGATTTGTGGATCGCGGTCCACGATTTGTGTTTACGTTTGCAATTAATTTAAAATTTTAAATGTTAATTAACAGTAGTAGGTAGTGTAGGCTAACATTTGTCATTTTGACAAAAAAAGTTTCACAAGTACAAGGACGACGAAGATGATTATTGATTGAAAGATTATGATGAAATTCGTTGGAATGTTGCTGAAATTACTTACCAAAGACTGCGTCGTGTATGCACAAAACATTTTGTTACTAATTCTATTTGTAGTTAATATTCTAGAATTCCAGTTTTTTTTTTTTCACTCCCCGACAGACAATATGTCAAATTTCTTAAATCTAGGTTATTGGCTAAATCTAGATTTTAAGGAGTCCCGAGGCTAAATCTGGGTTATAAGAGTGGAAATGCCGAAATTAAGTTCAAATTAGGCGTTCACAGGCGGCAAAGTTGGTTTGTTGGCGATGGACGTTCGGGAATTGGTATGGCGACATTCAAGCGAGCATCACGGTAAATTCTCTTTAATGTCTTCTTCGTGTCACTCACATCAGTTAAAATTATCTCTGCGACATTTGAAAAAGAAAAAAGGAATTGGTTTTATGCAGTGCTGCCAAAAAAAAAAAATATTTTTAAATATACCTACAATCTGAATTAAAAATCCCCTAAGCTCTTGATATAAGAAAAAGAAATTATTATCATGGTTTTCTACAATATGTTGGTGCAAAAGTTGTTTTTTGAGAAAAATGTCCACTTTTCTCTAAAATTTTTCGTCTTCAATACTTAACAACTTAGCTTTTAAATTATTTTGGAAAAAAATATGGCAGCACTATTTTTATGATGAGAAAAACAAGCGTAAAGCGTGTCGCCGAGTACGTACGAAAAAGACCCATCTCTCTACCCCAAACGTCCCTTGCCAACAAACTATCTTTGTCGGGCTGATTTTTCGCCTATAATATTAACAGCGATTAAGATGATGTTAAAAATCAGAATAATCAGAGTTGCCAGTATTTGTGATTTCTCTCCCTTTTGGCTGTTCTTGATTTTTCATGGCGATTTTCGACTTCGAAAGTGTAAAATTTTTGACAAATTTCTAGGAATGTAAGATGCGTGGATACAGTTGTCTCTCTCACACTTTGAGGTTGCAGCCAATAGTCTTCCAATTGAACGATGCCGTGTCCAGCGAAGTGTTTTCTAGTGACAAACCTTGTTGATATTCCACGAAATAAATCCGAAGATCGTAATAAGCCTATTGAAATTGATAGATCCAAGAATAATTTTAAAAATTCTACGATTGAAACCAAAAAAATTATGTCATTGTTTTCTAATCTTACGAGTAATT
Source organism: Chlorops oryzae (assembly GCA_020466095.1). Classification (NCBI taxonomy): domain Eukaryota; kingdom Metazoa; phylum Arthropoda; class Insecta; order Diptera; family Chloropidae; genus Chlorops; species Chlorops oryzae. Next base: position 8,939,232 of record CM035806.1, on the reverse strand, counting down.
ACTTTTTTTTTTTAAGTCTATTTGGCATTAATGCGAAAAGAAATTAAATTCTTATATGAATTTCAATCACATTTGAGGCGATGAGCGTGTGTTAGAAAAAAATCCTTTCAGAATATCGAACGAGTCTTTTTTCTCTTTTATTTTCTTTATAGAAGTGCATATCACGTAGTGTGGTATATTATCGACTGGCGAATACACGAAAATAGGCGCAAGGACGAGATTCACACGTCACAAGACATTTCGATAATGAAACAAATGTATAATAGCAAGAGACGCATGGGGAAGAGAGAAAAACGCTCCCATACCACATCTCCGCGCGTCCTTAGCCGACCGAAGAGTGTGTGTTCACTATCCTATCCCTTGTGTAAATTTTGTATGTGTAACTAGCAAATCTTTCTGGAATGAGATTGAGAGAAAAATAAAGATGCTCGTAAGCGAAAAGAACTTTGATTGAAACCATTTATGCACAATGAGATACTGTAATTGCTCAGTTGTTGGTGCTTTTAAACAGACAGTCCTTATATTCGGCGAATAATGATGTTACAATAATGGATGCCATAATTATATTACATTCACTTATTCCACAACTAAGTCCCCTTAAAATGTTTACTGGGTTATCAAATAAAATTGAAAAAAAAAAGCGCTAATCTGAACTTCCTGACCTCAAGAATGCAATTCCATAATTACAGTGATTTTGCGATTAAATTTGTTCCACACAAAGACAGAATCGCAAATTCTTCAAAGCAGTGCATTAGTTTGATAAGTGAGCTAGTACGAAACGCTACTCGAGTGGAACGGAATTTAAAAATATATATAGTATTTTTCAAAATATCCTGCCTGCTTTGTTCATCAAGGTATACTCTTTTGTAATATTAAATAATATATATATATTATATATATATATATATATAATAATTTTCAATAATATTAAATAAAAAATGTTATCAATTTTAAAAAATATTCTTTGCAGCTTGACGACTTACATCATGCATTCAGAGGACTGGCAATGCGAAAAAAGCACACATTTATATTTTCCCTTATATAAGTGTACGTGAAAGCCATTTTGTCCTCATCTGGTTTTCTTAAGAGTTAGCAGACGCAAGGTAAAAAAAAATAGAATTTTTAGTTTTTAATCACATTTTTATGAAGGCCAATTTGCTACAGCTTTCGTTGAATTTTTTCGTCACGATACCCTCTCGAAATGTCAAAATTTTTACAAACTTTTGAATTTTCCGGAACGAAAAACTCTATCGGAAACAGTAACAAACGGGGTTTTTTTTTCATGAGCAGATAAAAAATTTTTTAATAATTAACAATTATTTGTTGGATATTGCACATTTTCCCGAAAATTCATAAAGCCCAGCGTAATTTCTTCCAAAACATGTTGAAAAATCAATATTGCACAATGTCTGTGTTTATGTTAATCGTATTTGAGATGTTCATATCAAATCATCGTAGATATTAACTTACGAGTAATTAGGAAGATTATTTTAAAGATTGACTTGAGTACAAAATTATTATCAATTTTCAATTGAATTCCTCTCGAAAGCGACACACACGGAAATTTTATTTAAAAAAAATTACATTTTTCTTTAACACGAGAAGGAATACGAAATGTAAAATTTTCAAGAGTTTTTACCCCAAAAGAGTTTTGTTTAACTTGAGATATTTTGACATATCAAAACAAATATAATTTATGGGAGCTCAAAATCGATGTTTTTTTTTTTTTAGAATACCCCATAATAGAGATATCGTTGCGATTTCTTTATAAACCCTGACATCAAACTTATGCTGAACTTGTTGTTTTTGTAATTTATCTTACTGAACATTATCGAGATTCAAAATTTTTCAAATTTTTTGAAATTGTCTTCTGTCGGATCCTTCACAACGATTTATGCAAACGATTTAACTTTGATTTTTTTAGACATATTATTGAATATGCAATTATAAGTATTAAATAAGTGTTGTGACGCATTTTACATTATAATAATTAATGATCGATTCAAAAAATTATTGAACATTTTTAAATGTTTTCGTTTAAGAACGGATCGGAATAGGAATGTCAAATTGGCATGAAATGACGACTTCTTATAACAACGATTTTGACGCTATCAAACTTTTTTCCTCCTTGACAAAAATCGTGATCTGTTTGCGACAATTGTCAATGTAAATAGACTTAAGACAGATTAACGTGTTCGAATAAAAAAAGTTTTCAACCATATATACGCTATTTACATTTTAAGACATTTCAATAATGAAAAAAAGTTTTCGCTGGGAAAGGACGCAAGGAGAAGAGAGAAAACGCTCCGACGCGTTATTCTCTCTTCCCCGTGCGTCCCTCGCCATCAAACCAACTGTGTCGCGCTGATGATTTATCGCCTAATGTGAACAGCGACTAACGAGTTCATAGAAATATCACTGGGGTATGGAACAGGACATAGTCTGAAAACCATATTGACGTGTAAATGGTACATTAATGAAAGGAGTAATAAAGCTGCATGGCGATACAAAAAGTAGTAAAAACAAAAAAAAAAGTACTATGGTAGCATTTCGACAGCACTGGTTGCTGCTTTGCGATTTCATATGGAAGAAGACAGAACACGAACGAACACGATAGAACACAAGCAGTTCGGGCTCGAGTGAGGACGGTACATTTAACGCGAGACTAGATATATATATATATATATATATATCTATCCAAATATCAAGATTTCAGTTTGAAAATGTCGGAAGAGGAAACGTGTGATCTTCTGATTCAATTATTTAGGTAATTATATATTTAAATATATTCACTTATGTTAAGTATATAATATTTTAATATTTAAATGACCGTGTGTGTTAACCTCAAATAGACTAGTTGAGATAAAATCTTTGAAAAACTCGATTGATTAGGCTTGGTAGATAATATGTAGGTATATGTACTTATATGTACTTACAAGAGAAATGCAATAGAGATGAACACACTTGTTAGATTCTGCATCTGCGCCGGTCGTGTAATTTATGTATACGAGTGTAGATACATTTGCATCTATTCGCACAGCGTCTCGTCTCGTCTCTCTTCTTTTTTTTTTTTTCTTTTTAATTGCATTTAGATAAAATTGTTCGCAAAATTAGCCGCACTGATAAGGAGAAATATCAATTGATAATCGAGATAGCAGTTTTTAGTACGAATTGGTAAACGTCCCGAAAGAGTTTTTTTCTTTTTGCTTCGGTATACCTGTTTAAAGCTGTGTAATGGTCCAGAACGAGTGAAGTGGGCCACCCATCTTCTGATCCCACATACGGGTTTTTTTTTTTTTATATACCTATCGCAGACAGGAATCTTTCTGGAAAGGGAGGGGACTTGTCTACGATGAATTGTATGTATAAGAGAACGTGAAAAATTTTCGATTGCTTTAATATCCTCAATTCAAAAGTCCCAATTCTTTATAAAGATTCTTTTTCTTTTATATCGTGATGGTTTTATAAAGCGAAATTTTCTGCTAATGTTTGATACAAAGAGATATTACACTTTAGTGCTTAACATTGTGGTGGGGAAAAAGCTTTTCCTCAGCCCCCTCCACAAATAAATCGGGCGGAAAATTTTCATTCGAATCAGGTCTCTACAAATTTCCCAAAAAACTTAGAACAGTCGCCAGAGTCTAGGGAAAATATAGTCGACAGAATATTTTCATTTGCCTTTAAATTTTATCTTAAATAAAACACACCCATCATCACCTTCAGCGCGCCCCCACAGAGAGAAAAGGACAGAAGTAAGTAAGTTCATCCAAAAACCCCACAAAATCAATTCAAAGGTTCGTGTCCAGGTATGAGGAATTTTACTGTACACTGATTTCTGTACAACAAGTTTTGTTCTGATGTGTGGGCGAAGGGCGTAATTGCGAGAAATAGAGAAACGCCTTCCCTTCTGTTCACCTTTCATGCCCACTAAAAAAAACCGATACACACTTTTGAAGGAAGTAGACGCATATACGCCATGTTCTTTTTTTTTAATGTTTGGCTTTGTGTTCGAGTGGGGAAAAGAAGAAGAAGGAGAAGGAGAAAGAGAAAGTAATTGTACTCAGCCCCCGTCAATTTTAAAATGAAATCAAAAAGAAGAAAAAAAAAAAAAAATTTGCAGGAAATAATAATTGGTTTGTATAAATAATGAAGGAGATTTCAGACTACCTACCAATAATCGGCTAGTTTTTCACTAAGCACTATGGTCCCCAAAACTAAAAGATGCGGGTTAGGGGGAAAAAATTTTTTTTTAAGTGGGCGTGTCACAGTGCATAATGGCGCAAAAACCCAATATTGCGGCGAAAATTATTTAAGGGGTAGTGGGGTTGATTCGTGAGAAAAATCACACACATTGATACATTGAGTTCGAATCCATAGGGGTATTCACAAAGGCGTCGGAAAATAGTAAAGTCGGAAAATCGGAAAATTTAATCTGCTTAAAAAGTTGTACAAGATACAAAAAAAGTTTAAAAAGTTTTAAAGAAGTCGAATTTTTCCGATTTTCCGACTTTTCAACGTTTTTAACACGCCTTTGTGAATACCCCTCATGTTTTAAAGATAATATCTACATGAGGACATAACACAAGTTTACAAATGCCATTGAACTTTTGGATCTGAGAAACCGATTATGTATCGTTCTTGACAATTGGTTGAAAAACACCGAAGCTCTATTCAACTTTTTCTAGAAAAAGAAATTCAAAAGTCTCATCTGTACAAAAAAAAAAAAAAATAAATAAATAAAAGTATCTAATAAATTAAAAATGTAGCTCAGTCGAACTGAGTCGTTTGTATTGAATTCTCTTTTTCTTTTTCTGGAAAAAGCTGAACAGCTTCGATGTTTTTCAACGAATTGTCAAGACCGATACATAATTTTGTTGGAAATTAAATGTATTTTCTTAAATACTGCGGATGTGAAGGCTTTGTCGTAGAAAAAATTCGATTAATATGGCTTTAAAGTTGAAAAATTTTGAAAAAAAAACTCAAACAAATTCCAAATCCAGATCCAAAACCACGTATAATTGAGTAAATTAAAGTATGTATAACAATCGAAGAATATTGGGTAATATTTTTATGAAGAAATGTCAAAAAAATACGGCAACGCCAGCTATTATCCTGAGGTGTCTCGGAAAGAAGCAGAATTGTGTTGCCGCCCCCCAGTGGCGTTTCCAGAGAAATTGTGCTTTGATAGTGCTTATATTTTCCACAGTGGTATATTGAACAATCATAAGATATTAACCCAAAAAATTTTTTTTTTCTAGAGGAAGTTCAGAGAGTTATCGACCAAAAAACCAAAGAAATCCGAAAAAATCATGGCGTCCGATTTGGATGAAAATTTATATATATGGAATAAGTGAAAAATTCTAAGAATTTTAGCGTCAAAATTTTTTCAAAAAACTGATTACAACTAGTCTAGTTTGGGTCTAGTTCCAAACTGGTCCAAAAAGGACCAGTTTTTTGAAAATGTGCTAAAATTCTTGGAATGTACAGAAAGGTAATCCTTTGAGGTATTTTTTCTTTTAAATAGCCAGACAGTGGCGCGAGAACGGGAATACACTGAAAAAAATTTATTCGTAAGTTGCTGATCATATTGGCGATAAATCACCAGCGACACAGTTGGTTTGATGGCGAGGGACGCACGGGGAAGAGAGAATAACGCGTCGGAGCGTTTTCTCTCTTCTCCTTGCGTCCTTTCTCATCGAAAATTTGTTTCATTATCGAAATGTCTTAAATGTAGATACACTGAAAAAATTTATTATTTTCTCTTATTTTTTGTGTAAAAATTTCTCTCCGTGTAAAATAAAGATTTTTTTTAGACTCCATTTTTTCCATTTTTTTTTTTCTTTCTGAGCCGGCAAGACCCTTTATTTTACCTAGCAACAAATCAAGAAATGTGGAATTAAAATATTGGAACTTTAACGAGAACGGGAATACACTGAAAAAAATTATTTTTCTTCTTTTTTGTGTAAAAATTTCTCTCCGTGTAAAATAAAGATTTTTTTTAGATTCCATTTTTTCCATTTTTTTTTTCTTTCTGAGCCGGCAAGACCCTTTATTTTACCTAGCAACAAATCGAGAAATGTGGAATAAAAATATTGGAACTTTAACGAGAACGGGAATACACTGAAAAAAATTATTTTTCTTCTTTTTTGTGTAAAAATTTCTCAGTGTAAAATAAAGATTTTTTTTAGATTCCATTTTTTCCATTTTTTTTTTCTTTCTGAGCCGGCAAGACCCTTTATTTTACCTAGCAACAAATCGAGAAATGTGAAATAAAAATATTGGAAATTTAACAGCTGTTTTGGCAAAAACTGATTGACCAACGCGCAAGACTAATCCAAATGTAGAAAATTTTTATCGCTTATCTGATCGAGGTTTCTCAGAACTTTGATTTCAACAACAAAAAAAAATTTTTTTTCTGAAGTTAAATGATAAGGGAATTTTTGCGGTTAGGCCTCAAATTTTCAATATTTTTTTTTTTTGGCATATTCAAAACCTGCAACTCAAAATAAATTATTCAAACCAACGTATTAAAAATTTCCCTTCGAAATAAAGAATTCGGGGTATATATTTGCTGATTGCATTCGAGAAAACGCTTATCTACCGTGCTGGAAATATTGACGTTGTAAAGTTTGTGTGACCATTATCAAGTGCTTGTAAATTATTTTTGAGGCACTGTGGTACAAATAAATTATTTTTATACCCGACACACTCTGTGTCGAGGGTATATTGCGTTTGTGTGGTTGTGTGTAACACCCAGAACCAGTCGAGATATACCATACAAAATATATATAGAAATGATCAGCGTCACCAGGAGATTCGATTTAGACATGTCTCGTCTGTCTGTCTGTCTCTCTGTATACAGTTATCTTATCGAAGGAGTTGAGCTATCTTGACAAAATTTGGTATGCGTGCTCACGGGGACATGAGTAAGAACAAGTTCGAGAATGGACCCGATCGGACCATTTTTAGGGGTACCTCCAGTACTAGGGTCTGTTACGAAAATCACAAAAACTGCTCTAAAATCGAAGTTTTTCAACATATTTTATTGAAATTTGATATTTGAACGTGTTTCAAGACAAGTAATATGATTTCCAACAATTTTAAAAGTGGGCGTGGCAGAAGGGCGTTTTTTTCGAAATTTGTCCCCTACACCCGAAATTCAAATGGGACTTGAACGAAATTTGGCACTTATGCTTCCTTTGTAGCCATAAACATCCTTCCAAAGAATTTTCTTGATCAGTCCATTATTAAGGGTACCTCCAGTACTAGGGTATGTCACAAAAATCTCAAAACTGCCTCAAAATCGGACTTTTTCGAAATATTTCAATGAACCTTAGCATTTGTCCGTACATTTAAGCCTCCGATTAGAATTGCAAAAAAAAAAAAAAAAAAATGGAAATGTGGGCGTGGAAAAGGGGCGGTTTTCATAAAAAAATTTAACAAAAGTCGGTATGTGGGGCCCCTAATGGCCTTAAAAACCTCTTGAATATTCTTTCTTACTGGTCCTGTTTTGTAGGCGTGGTTCAAATATTATTTAAACATGTGTGTCTGTGTCGGGTATTTTATTGTCAGGCTCGCCTGACTATAACACCCTTACTTGTTAAAAATATATATATATATATATATATGCTGATCCGGCGAACTTCGTAAGGCTTCAGAATAAACCAATGTGTCAAAAATAAGTAACTTAAAATACGCAGATCTCCTCTTATCCGTCTTTCTCTCTCTTTCTCTTTCTCTTTCCCATTACACTTAAAGGCTCATCATTTTCTTTTTAACAATTTAAAATGCTCTTTCCGTAATTTTAAATAAAACAGTCCATTAATTTATGAAATGGGTCGTGTACGAAATGTTTACACCCTAATTTTTTTTTTTTTTTTTTTTTTTTTTTTTTTTTTTTGAAATATCATTGCTCATACGTCGGGTACTAAAACTGAAAATTATTTTTTGGGGCCATCCTCACCACTTAGGGGCATGAAAAATAGATGTTGTCCGATTCTAAGACCTACCCGATATGCAAAAAAAAATTTCATAAAAATCGGTCCAGCCGATTCGGCGGAGTTCGGTAACAAACACCGCAATCGTGACACGAGATTCCATCAATTTATATGTACCGCCATAACACAATGACTTTCTGTATGATTTAGTTCCATTGATTTTCTCCATGGATGGAAAATTTTCTATGACCCCAAGTCCAATTATAGGACAGTTCCTAAAGGCGAAAAAAAAAAAAAAACACTAATCCAATCTGATTGCTCATGTTTCAAAAATTATGTTCAAAACAAATTTTTTTTTTCTTTAATTGAAGGTATATCGAAACCAACAAGTCGCAGTATATTGATGCCTTGCGCGATGCCGTGGCGATTAAGTCGGTATCCGCTTGGCCGGATCATCGAGGAGAAATCGATAAAATGATTGAATGGACTGCAAAGAGGCTGCGAGTCCTCGGAGCCGAGATAGAACTCGTCGATGTCGGCAAGCAAACGCTTCCGAATGGCACAGAGCTAAGACTTCCAAAAGTTTTACTCGGTAAACTGGGAAAAGTAAGAGACCTCCAAAAAAAAAAAAAAAAAATAAAAAAAAATAAATAAATAAAAAATCTTTTTAGAAAGTAAAAATTCATTATACTTATGTTAATATCAAAAATTTCAATCCCCGCATAGGATTCCAAAAAGAAAACCATTGTCGTTTACGGCCACTTGGATGTTCAGCCGGCACTTCTCGAAGATGGCTGGGACTCGGAGCCGTTTATTTTAACTGAGAAAGACGGAAAACTATTTGGACGTGGTTCGACCGATGATAAGGGTCCAGTACTTTGCTGGATACATGCCATTGAAGCGTATCAGAAGCTCGGACACGAATTGCCAGTGAATTTGAAATTCGTCTTTGAAGGTATGGAAGAGAGCGGCAGCGAGGGTCTCGACGAAATGCTGATGGCCCGTAAAGGCGATTTCCTTGCAAATGTCGATTACGTTTGCATATCGGACAATTATTGGCTTGGCAAAAATCGTCCATGCTTGACTTATGGCCTACGTGGTCTCGCTTATTACACTGTGGAAGTGGAATGTGCTAAAAAGGATTTGCACAGTGGTGTTTTCGGTGGAACTATACACGAAGCTATGCCCGATCTTTGCTATCTTCTATCGACACTTGTGGATCAGAATGCCAAGATTTTGATTCCAGGAATCGAAAGAGATGTAAATTGAATATCTACTGCCCTTTTGCGTATTAAAAAATCGGAAATAATCTTTATTGGTTGCAGATCGCTCCATTGTTGCCGGACGAAGAGAAAATTTATGAAGACATAGATTACGATGTCACCGACTACAGGTGTGTGTGTGTGTGTGTGGTGTATTTGGTGATAAGATATTTTATGAATTTTTTTGTTGTTAAATCTTCTGTAGAAACGATGTTGGTTGCGTACGATTGCCTCATAATGAGGAGAAGACTAAGCTTTTGATGCACAGATGGCGTTTTCCCAGCCTATCGATACACGGCATCGAGGGTGCATTTTATGAGCGCGGCGCCAAGACCGTCATACCAGCAAAAGTTGTTGGAAAATTCTCCATACGTCTCGTACCGAACCAAGATCCGGAGCATGTTACCAAATGTGTAATCGACTACATAAATACCAAGTGGGAAGAACGCGGATCGCCCAATAAAATGAAGGTAATTCGTAGAGGTTAAAAAGCTTTAAAAAAAAACCAGTATTTTTTTTTAGGTCACTTTAGTGAGTGCCGGTAAGCCATGGACCGAAGATCCTAACCATCCACACTATGAAGCTGCCAAAAAGGCTATTAGACATGTCTATAAATGTGAACCGGACATGACCCGCGAAGGTGGTTCGATCCCAGTGACATTGACATTGCAAGAAGCCACCGGCAAGAATGTCATTTTGATTCCAGTTGGTGCTTGCGATGACGGAGCACATTCGCAAAATGAGAAAATCGACATTTTGAATTACATTGAAGGCGTAAGTTGTTCTCGCTCTTATATCGGCGACCCGAAATTTCATTTTTCTTCTTCGTGTTTTTTCAATTTCTTGCAGACAAAACTTCTTGGAGCCTATTTGTATGAAGTTGGAAACATTAAGTAAACACAAGAAATGCATCACATTGAAATATTCCACATCACAGCTAAGCTGATCTTATACAGTAGTAGCCCAACCGAAGCATGACTCGAAGAATTTTTCTCAACTTTTGGAGATACAAAAGAAAAAAAAATAAAAATAAAATAAATAAATATTATATTACCAGCGAATTTATCCTAAGCGAAATTTGCCATTCGCTCTTGTCGTTCTTTACCTAATAGGTATATACTTATACATAAATATATATATATATATAATTGATTAACCCTTTCTGGACTTGAAGCACACCATCATTTAATAACGATTTTTACATCCCAGTGCAAATGAACAATAAATAAATATTCTTAACATTACGAATACAAACATAAAAGCAAAACAATTGAAGGGACATTTTTGAGCAATGTATCCAAATTGGCATTTTGGTCAGGAATGGGTTAATCAAAATAATCAAATTTTCATAAAAATTTTTTTAATAAATGTCTACAATATCCACAAAAAAGTGAGTTTTGTTTACGAGAGTTTTTACTGGAAATTGTAATCAATTGGTACCTTCTGACTGAGCTTCAACATTATACTTACATGGTCAGAAGGATAGAAATAATATTATTACAGGGGTACGAATACACAAAAACCGATAACATGAGGAATGGAATGTAAAACTGATTGAGAATGTTTATATCAGAAATAGATCAAATTTTCGTTAAAATTTTGGTTTAATAAACCGGAACTATTATTGAGTTCTTATAGCGTTTTCCAAATGGTTTTAACTCGGAGTTTAAGCGTTTAGGGCCCTAAACGAGGTGTTTAACTCGTGTTTTGTCATACAAAAGTTAAACGTGAAAACGAAGTGTTTATCTCTTAAGCACCTCATAAACACTTTCATCGATAGGAAAAATATCGATTTATCGTATCGGAATTTCATGCATATCTAATAGCGCGTTTCCAAATGGTGTTTAACTCGAGTTTAAGCGTTTAGGGCCCTAAACGAGGTGTTTAACTCGTGTTTTGTCATACAAAAGTTAAACGTGAAAACGAAGTGTTTATCTCTTAAGCACCTCATAAACACTTTCATCGATAGGAAAAAAAATCGATTTATCGTATCGGAATTTCATGCATATCTAACTGTCAAAAGAAAATCAAAACAAAAAACGATGGCAATGTTGCCAAAAGCAAAAATAAAAATTCCCTACAAACTACAAAAAATTCCCTGAAATTCTTTAAAGAAGGAAAAATTCTAAAAAAAAATTTAGAATTTTCACAAGGCATAATCTTGTATTGTATGATTCTGGGTAGAGGATCGATGTTCAACGATAGTTTTTACCAAAAATAATAAAATTAAGATAATCGGTCATGTCACAGAAATCGATTTCAAAACCGTGTAAAAATGAAAATCCTCCTAAATTCATTCAGATATAGTTTTTTCTGGGTTTTGCACTTTCAACTCCACGAGACGAAACGTTTATTTTGTCGTTTTAATTAATCGACAAGAAACTATATTCAAAATATATCTTAATATATAGAATATACCCAAAATTCCCTAAAATTTTGCTCATTTCAATATATCTGTTCCTTTTTCCCTTCAAATGATTTTCCTACAAATGGCAACACTGCTTGCAATTATAAATAAACAAACAGCTGTCAAACTTAAACACCTCGCATAAGTGGAAACGCTCGAAGTGTTTAGCTAAACATCTCAGAGTTAAACACTATATGGAAACGCACTATTAATTGCACAGAATCCTAATTTTATCCAGCTGTCTATGAAATATGTATGAAAATTCAGTCGACTAAAATTCCAATTCCGACAGCTATCGGATTCTGCGACACCCCTGATTAAGCACACTGTGAAAGGAATATAAAAGAGGATAGAATTTCGAACATTTTCTTTTTTTAACCTACGTTTTTTTAGAAGTAGATCTCAGCACATTCTTTCTTTTGTTGACGCTTCGAATACTTCCTTTTTCCCCGAGAAGAAAAATTTCTAGGGAAAATAACTCCCGAGGAATATTAATTAAGAATAGGGATGTTTATGTATAGCTTTTAATATATTTAATAATTGAGTAGAAATGGTGGGCAAACAGTTTCTTAGACCATATCGATTTCTCTCAAACTCTTTGTGTTCTCCCCTCAATAAAAAATTATTAAGAAGGCGAACAATTTAATGCACTTTTAAGATTTACATATTATAAGAATTTCACAATTAATACAACAAATACAATGAAAACGATTGTTCTTCGAAGCTATTCATCCTGTCCACGTGTCGCCATATTTATTCTTTTTGACATGACCGGAGCCGCCCGCATCGGAGCCATTATCATCAATAATTGGCGCATCAGACAATTGAGAACGAGTCGATGCACTTTGCTGTTTTCTCAACAGCAACTCTTCGCGATGTCGCCTTCGAAGATCTTCATACGTTGTACTACGTTTGACTGGTGGTTCAGCTGGCTTTTCCGGCTCAACCGGATAAATGGGAGCTGAAAAATTTCAATTGATTATGTAACAAATTTACACATACAAAAATGATCAAAAAAAAAAGACTATATTTACTATCCAACGTGGGTCTATATACATCGTCCAGACCGACAGAGGGTGTACGTTCGGTGTCCAAATTAAAGGAGCTGCTACGTGTATTTTCTCTCATATGCTCATCGCTGTACACATCGACATTTGATGATGATGGTGAAAACGGCGACAATGCTATTCCCATTCCCATGCTGTCGCCAGTCATAGCTTCCATCATTCCGCCCTTGTAGCGCTTTCTAAGGATTTCACCTAGTTGTGAGTTCGGCAGCTGCATCATTTTCTCATGCATTTACGTTGGTAACTGAATTTCCCCAAAAAGTATCCAAGTATAACGCCAACAACAACTTTGGGCGCAGCGCCATATTTAATATTTGGCTTACATAAAGAGCGAAAAATATAAAGAAAAAACCCCGGTGCGGATGAGAATAAAAAAAAAAATTACTTACTTTTAGGAAACCATTTTTAACGCCGAAAAAAGCCGTCAAACCGAAAGATGTCCCAATCGGTAGACTCCTTTGGAAAAATGATTCCGAATTACATTCTCTCAAGACTCGCAACTCGTCCGAATTGAATTGATAGTTTGCCTAGCATTGAACAGGAGATTAAATGGGATTCTTCGATTAGATGTGGGAATATAGAAAGAACATTACCAATGGATTTTGATTAACTGGAGGTGGCTGAGAAAGGTGAGGTGGTGCCGGCTCCATTTTTGTGAAATATACTTTTTTTTTTTTTTTTAACAAATACAATCAGCTGTTCAAACGGGCACTGCCAGATTAAACTAGCACGAGCTAGATTTAACCCTTCAAGACCTACTGTAGGAAGCGTAAAAACTAGAGACCAAAAGGATAATTCGGTTATCTGTTCTTTTTTTAAGGAGTTTATATTAAATTATGTATAAATATTTGACTCGATCAAATGGCTGTACGTACACCAGACTAATTACTCAACTTTCTTCGATTGAGAGACGCAAGCGGTAAATGGATTTAGATTAGTGCTACAGTCGCTTGATAATGCAACACTGAGTGAATTGCCAGTACGGTCGACAGAAGAAGGATAAATTGTTGCTCAGCCAAATAGCCACATTAAGGGATGGTATTGGTTTTAAAAAATTTTTGGTTGTTTTTTTTTTTTTGCATTTTTCTGAATGTACAACATATTCAAGAGTATTGTGTAAAATTCCAAGTAAATGTACTAAAACTAAAGGAGATACATGCGATTCAAGTGAGTTGACCTTAGTTGTAAAAAGTTAGAAAAAAAATTTCAAATCGATTTTGTGAAAACGACTTTTTGAAGTCCGTGAACTACGATGCTGCAAAATCTACTTGACCGATGTTTTACAAATTTTTTTCAATTTATACAAAAATCAACAGTGTATCGCGTGGCCCTTTTTTTTTTTTTTTTTTCCTATTTTAAAATAATAAAGTAACCTCAATTTTTAAGCGAAAATCGCGTTTTTGACTTCAAAACGCTACAAAAAATAATACAATGAAAAATTATTTCAAAAAATTAGGGCCACGGCGATACTCGGGACTACAAATTACCTTTTAAACAACATTTTCTTTTTTTTCAGATCGAACCGCTAACCTCTAATCATTCACGGCAAACCAACTTTTTTTACGAGGAGCCTCCGGAGAATCGATACCACGTATTTATCTATCTGATAATTTCAATTTTTCTTTTTTCCCCAAATTACACTTATATTAAGCATAACACAAATGATATGAAGAAAATAAGACCATCACATTATTCATGTCTCCAAAAAAAAATCATGAAAACATGCCTTTTTTTCGGGTTTAAAACCATACCATGCCCTTAAAAATTACCATCTGAAAAATGTGTACGAGACAATTTATAACTTTTGGAACGAGTAATTTTTAGACTCGTGTACATCCAGGGACGTCTCTAATAACGTTAAAGTGTTCAGGATTAACCCTTTCGCATCTGCAGGGTTATATATGTCCCAGCAAAAGTTAAAGAACGAAAAAATTAAAAAGTTACCATTTAATTTGTCCCAACTTATAAAACGAATGGGAGAAATTGATTCCAGGGGCTACCACCTAACCTCTCAATAATTGAAAGATTTCAAAATGCAATTATGTTTTTAGACTAAAATAAGATAATAAAAGCAAAAAAAAAAAATATATAGAACTTCATACAAAAAGCCAATGGGAAATGCTTAATAGGGCTTCATGTGAGCAATACGTTGCGACATGCCATTTTTTCGGAGTTATTTCATAGCACTGCTGCCAGTGCCAGTGCTCCCAGACCATATATAACTATATATTTCACTCAGGAGCCGTTTCTATTTTGGCTCTTTTCAACACGGTCTTGGGTACCCACCAAAATGAGCATTTTTCACTTAGGTACTCACCAAAAGTATTTCTCTCTCGCTCTTTTTTTGCCTGCCGAGTAACATCTCTTTCTAACTGGCGCGAAATGTCCCGCCCAAAATCTATGAGAGTGACATATATAGTAATATATGTCCCAGACTCATCACAACTTTTTCCTACCTAATCGGGTATGTGATTATTTTCCCTTTCCCGGGGAATTCAATTCCCCAACTGATGTGATTTCCCTTTCTCTAGATTGAGGAGGAATTCGAATTACCTTATGATCTAACTGGCGATATGCATTCTCTATTAAAGTAATTCAATTTCTCTCTCAATCTAGGAAAAAGGGGAATTAATCACTTCAATTTCGATATTGAATTACCTTTCCCCCGAAAGGGAAACCAATCACATACCCGTATATGTAATTATATTTCAACCGCACCTAAGTTCTTTACAGAATTTTGGCTTCCATACATTAAAGATGAAGCGAATTTTATTTTTTCGAATTTTCTTCTGAAGCTTCTTGAATTTTTATCAAAACGTTCGCAAATTTTGTATAGGAAAATTTTCCTAGAGTTCAGAAGGATTTTTGCCAAGCAGCTAGCAGATTTATCGATTTTCATTTGAGAGCGCTAGATATGGGGTTATATTAGGGTGACCAAACGTCCTTTTTTTTTTTGGCGATTTGGGGAAAGTAATTAATCGGCCTTTGATTGTCCTTTATTTTATTCATTTTTCTGGTGATATTAATAAACCCCGTTCCAGTGTATATAACTTATTACTAATAAGTACATACTAGGATGTCCGAAATTTTTTTTTTTTTGGAAATATTAAAATGTCCACACGGAATTCGAAAGATAATTGTCTAAAAATATTTTGAGCATTTTTTCCAGATTTTTTGAAGGACGTTTAGAGGTCGCGCAAATGAATTTTATGGGGAAACCTCCACTTTTGAGGGAAGCATTGTAATTTATACCTCAAATCGATGCCTAAGTGTAAAATTTTATTGTGAAATATAATCAGGTCCAAAGATTAGTGAATTGAGCTTTATTTTGGGTCGTACAGAAGGGGGCTTAAAATCGTTTTTCAGGATTGAAATGAAGTTTTTTTGAAAAACCAAAAAAAAAAAAAAAAAATAATAAAACTCGTTTTAAATGTAAAATATGAGTATGCAGATTTAAAGTCCAATCAATTCTTAGCAAATAAAAAAACAATGTTCATTTACCTTTTATTTTTGACGAAGCTATGCTAATTTAAAATTTGTGCTCACCTGTGTGTGCGCGATTTTTGGTTTTCGATTTATGGTGTCCTTTATTTAACCGAAGGCAATTTGGTCACCCTAGTTATATGCATATGCCACAATAAATTCGTCGCATTTGTAGACCACGCCCATTTCCCTCAAATATGCCACTAATCCAACTAAATGAATTTGAAATATGAAAATTTATTCGCTCAGCGACTCAATAGCAAAACATTTTCGTACGCTTCGAGCGGTAGCGATGGAGAGTTTTTTTTTTTTTTTTTTTTTTGAATAGAATCCCGACTGCGGATACATGTAAGAATTTCTTTAAATCGGATTATATCTCGGTCTGAAATTTGAATAAATGTTTATAGAACCGAATCTCAGTCGTCTATGTTGTCTCAAGGGCCGCACATAGAGAGGATTGGCAATTGGTTCGATTATTGTGTGTGTGATATTCATCTACATATGTATGTTATCAGATCAAAAGGAATCGAATGATTTTTTTTTTTTTTTTTATATATAAATTTTTTATTATTCGACTACGCCTTCCAGAAGCCTCCACAGTGACAATATAACCATCTGTTATACCAGGCTTTTAAAGCCGATGTCTTTGCATTTTTCTGAGAATCATTAACGAATCCACAGCGAATACATTTTCGTATTTGAACGATACGGGATCCCAAATTTAAATTACTAACGCCATCTTTGGTGCTTTTCGAAAAGATGGCTTCCTCAAAGTGCAGCTCCTGTAAAACTGGAGGCGCAACACCGACAGTAAAGAGAAGCGGAAATGATTTTACTGCCGATAATAATGTGGTAACTGGTACATGATTTTCTCTCGATGGCAAAGCCTGCGTCGACAGTGTACTGCATTCGTCCAATAGTATTTCATCCGGTTCGGCGGGATTTTGCACTAGCCGTGTCAATAAACGAAAGAGCATTGACAAAACGTCGGAATTCTCACCCGATTTCGTATAAATCGGTAGACATTGCGCATTGAGAAGTCCCCAAATTCGTATCATTACCAATAGCTCACGTATACTGCCAATAGCAATGGCATCTCTGCTAATATCATAGCCTTGTTTTTTACTCAATTTCGATTTCATGACCTCTTCCGGCAGGCGATTTAATATACTTAATGCTAAATCGGCGACCCACTGGATTAATTGTTGTAAGCTTTGTAACGTCGATGGCTCGACTGTGAAGTCTTTTGCGTCCAAATTGAAGAGGACCTTATCAACATCGGCTAGAGAATCGGAAAGTATTATAGCTAAATTATCAGCTGGACCTTTATCTTGACTACTAAGATCCGATGGTCGAAGTAGACTTTTGAATGTTATCGAAATGGAGTGCAGCATTATGAGATTATCGAAATCCTGTTGCTTCGATTGCATACGACACATGCTGCTCTTTAATGACAAAAAGCTGGAATAGTAATACTGTCGCGTAAATGTATGTTGGCGCGTAAAATTCTCCGTCAATTTCTCAACTAACATATCGAGATTCAATTGATTTAACAATAGTATATCACTCGCATCGATACCGGATACAATGCAATATTCAAGCAGGGCAATCTGTAGCGTTAATGGATTCGGTTTGAAATTCTTGTCCGAATGTGAATATGGCAATTGCATCGCATACATTTGACCAAAATTATCGACAACCAGTAAAATCTGATTCATAAAACTAACATCGCCAGCAAGGAATTGACAATCACGATTATCAGCGATTTTCTCGAATGCAATCGCATTTACCCTCTTCAAACCGGAATCGAATATTTGCACTGTGTTATCCTTTAGTATTACCGAAATCTGTACGAAATCGGTGACCATTTTCGAGATACAAATCTCATTAACACCGGCAATAAAATGCATTTTAGCCGTATTTTCCCAATAGTCCAATTGTACGTAATCGCCTTTGTTCTTTTGCAGCAATTTATGAACCATTTGGGCCTTCTTTGTCAGACTCCATTGCTCCAGTATGCTACCATCGCGTATTTTATAGACCACAAGCAGACAATCTTCATTATTTATGATAAAATTCCGTATGTGTGTGATCCTTTTGCTTGGATTAGCTGTCGTGAACACGCTCGGCAGGGATTCGCATTTCAAATTAATCCGTCGCTCGCAATCATAGCGCATGGTCAATTTGAAGAAGAGTATTGCTTGTGGACTACTTTTTCCATAAATGGCTAACGAGAGACTGCCATTGCGGCATTGCGATAAACTGCAGTAATTGAAGGATCCACGTTGAACATTCAAACGATGTGTTATTGCCGTTAGCTCGGGTTGTTCATTCGGATTGGCTGCTTGGCTATCGGTGGTGATTTGACCAGTCGGTGGTATTACGACTACACCAACTAGACCAGATGTTGTTATAACAACAAAGCCCTCCGATGCTGTATTGCCAAATTGCACTAAAGTCGGACGTTGATCCAGACGCTCAAACTTTTCGGCATACAAGGACAAGTCCTTCTTTTGTGAGTTGAAGAAAAAGCTTTTGCCATTCTGAAAATAGATTTCATTGCAATCGAAACTTACATTGTCGTATTTGCAATTATAAAATGTGCAATTCTTGTACTTACATGAAAGAATTTGGCATGAAGAATATCCTCGTTGGAAAGTGACGACTTGTAGAGAAGTTCCCATTTATCCAAAGTATAATTCTTGGTTGACCAAATCTCTGCGATGCCACCTTTATGAGCAATCAGTAACGATTCGCCACTGCAGTTCCATTCCAAAGCTGTTATTACGTTGCGTGCATCGCAGACCTTTAAGTATTGCCATGGGCTAAGGAAAAATGGATTTTGCAAAATATTAAAACAGTATTTGATTGTTTAAGTTAAATCACAAATGTTATTTGCATGATGATTTTATAAGTTAATATTTAATAAATATATGTTACACAGTGATTTTGTGCTTCATATATGTGAATGATTATGAAAAAGGTATAGCAATAGGGAGAGGGAATAAACAGGTAAAAGCTGAATGGCATTAATTAGTAATATGAAAAAGATGACCACTCATGACTAGATGAATCTTAATCATACTGTTTATGTTGTATTAATTGTTAAGGCATGTCGGAGGACTCAAGTTAACGGGCACGAATCTCTTAAAGCGATCATGATGATTGTTGTATGGATACAATGCAATGACTACTAATGAACGTTCATACAAGGTACAAGGATGAAAAGGCTTCTACAATTTTAAGTATGTATTGCTAACTTGAGTTGAGTCTTCATTCTATATATTTACCTTGCAATGTCGCACACGTAGACTGTCTGTGAAATGGTGAATGCGACGATATTTTTCGGCGATATTCTGCAAAACGGCTTTTGCGGCAAAACTGGAATTTCTTTCAAATTATTCTGCACTTTAAACAAAATCGTCATTTTGCAACAATACAGTTAGGCAGGTATGTCAAACGCGGCTACCTGGCAGTGCTGCCAGTAGTTTTGGACAGCTTTTCCCTTCGGTAGTCATCAGAAAATTCATTTTTTTTCCCCCCCATTTGCTTTAGGTAAAATCCAACTGAAAATTCTTTCAAAAATCTTGAACAAAAGGCGTTTTTTTTTTTTTTTGCAGGGAATACCTGTTTATCTTAATATATCTGTGGTAATAAGGAATAATTGCTTAAGTTTAAATTTGTTGTTTTGAGAAAAAAATCTTGCATCTTATCAGCCGCTTCATGTTAAATGACAAAACGATGTTTTTCTTTTTTGTTCTCAAACTGAAATTTACACCTTTTTTGGGGGAAATATATTAGATGTTGTGGCTTCAGTGGTTTGTTGTTCCAAATGATAATAAAAATAAAAAAAATCCCCTGTTTTTGCACTAGCAGAGGGAAAAATTGCCAGACAATTATGCCAGAAAATAGTTCGACGTGGATCCGCGGATAGAAATCAAAAAGTCCCACAAAATGGGAAAAATCCCTCACACTGGCAGCACTGCGCCACTTGGCTCACTAAGAGCCTATACTGAGATATGCAGTAAGTAAAGCGCCCACAAGAAATACGTGCAAAAAAAAATTGAAAAGTACTTCGAAGTAAATACTTTACTTTCGCGTATACTGAGATGTCAAGTAATCAAGTGCGCAGGGTTGCATGCGACTTTCCTGGTTTACTTCGCCATAGAAATGAACATGTTGCGGCACATTTTTCAAAGTAAATACTGACACCGACTTCGAAGGTGTTAATTTATTGGCATACTTTAAAGAATTAAGGGAGTGTGAATATAGTTGTCTCTCTCCACACTTTACGACGTTGTAGCGAATTGGCTCCTAATGTGCAAGTAGTTACTGCATATCTCAGTATAGGCTCTTAGAGGCTCTTAGAATGTTTAATATTAATAACCGTTTTGCATTACAAATTCTATGAGCTTGCCATCGTCCGTTTTCAAGAATTGTTTTGTTTTGTGAGATTGGCTTCTTATGGATCCTCATGGCTCCTAATTCCAAATATATCAGCTGACACGTTAAGCGGCCCGCACATAGCGCATCATGCAGCGCTTTGCCCGCACACGGCGCGCTGCTATTTCATTTTTCGTTTGCCCGTTTTGAGTGCGGACGACAATTCCAAATGCGGATGAAATTTTCTTTAGCAGCGGTTGTAGTTTCTGATAAGAAGCAAAAGTACCGAAAAGGAGGAATGTGAATGAAAAAATAATTCTGGAAAAGGAATGCATAAACACATCGAAATTTGTTATATGATGCATATATATATATGTATTTTTTTTTTAATATGACTAAAAACTGCATAAGACTAGATAATTCATCTTATCATATGATTGGACCCTATATATTTATTTACTAATTATTTACTATTTATTTAACTCATATTTTCTAAAGAAATTTATTAGTCCCTTGAACGGGTACAGGTAGTACTTGCGTTTTAATACCTGAACCATTTTTTGCTAAGAAAGGCACGAAATAATTTTCCATATTCATCGGTTTTTAATGAGCGAATGCAAGGAAATATTAATAGAGAAGAAATCTATTTCGTGTCGCTTGCAAACTGCGTATGCCAAAAATTCGACTCAATTTGCAAGATACATACGGGAAGAATATATGCAATTTTTAAACATATAAAAAATATCCCACAACGCCAGTAAATTGTGGTAAAATTCAATTAATTCGATAATATACAATTTTTCTTCTCTCTCCGCCATGACGACCGGACGCTGTGAAATTCGGTTTAAAATGAATGCAGCGCTATTTTGCGCGCAAACGTGCAGCGCTAACTAGAATTTGCAGCGCTGAAAAGATGAAATATCTAATCCATTTGGTAATCAGCGCTGCATCGTAGGTGTGACACATACCCTTCCATATCACTCATACACCCTTACGTGCAGCGCTGCATGATGCGCTATGTGCGGGCCGCTTTAGAAATCTAAATTCAATAGGTTCGTCCGTCACGTTACGTTAAGATACGTCATGACTAGGGTGCGTATATTTATTTGGCTACAAAAAACAAAGGATTTTCCCGCGAAATATTAAATGTTCCTAAAGCTATTTATACGTTAAGAAATTTCTATAATATAACAAATTTTCGATGAATAGGGACGCAAGGGGAAGAGAGAAAAACTCTCCCATACCACATTACCACGTCTCTAGCCTACAAGAAGTGTGTTTAATTACCGAATGTATTGACATGTTAATAGCGAATTTCTTCTCACACGGTCATTCACTTTACTTTCATACATTAAATACCGTACCGATAGCTCTCTTTAGCTCACAAAAAATAGTGTTACCATTTTCGAATAATGTGTGCAATTATGTCCGCGTTTAGATTAAGAGAGACACTGGAAGGAAACACATGAGAGTGACAGAGACGAAAGACATTCCATCTCCGTCTTTCTCATGTGTGTTCCTTCCAGTGTCTCGCGTTTTGTCTCCCTGTTTCAACCGGGACTATGACAGAAAATGTTGCGTTGGGAGTTATATATAATAAAAAAAGGAGTTTCACGGGATTTAGCGGGATTTCGCATCTTTTCGCGGGGCGCGGGATTTGGGCTAATAAAAAAGGAGTAACCTGCAAAAAAAAAGGATAGATACGCACCCTAGTCATGACCGGTAATATACGATACGGTACGACACGATACGCGGAGACTATTTCCAGCTTAAATAGTGATAAAATACTTTGATTCTATTTCTAGCATTCACACAATGTACACGCATGCTATAATCACTCACATTATACTCTCGCATGCTTCATATTTTGTTGCACACTACGAGAAACACGAGTAACGACATTCATTCGTGTTTAACATTCGTTACTCGGTATCACAAGTGCTGCACCCGTAACGAATATATACGGTTTGTTGCAGCTCTACCAAAAAGTTGGGCACAGTGATTGTAATGTTGTTTTGTTTGTTTGTTGCAAACAATAATTAATTAAAAATCGTCCCTCACAGTTCTATGAAAAGTGAAGAAAATTAAAGAAAAAAAATAAATAAATAAAAAAAAGATTCCGAGTTAATAAAAATCCAAGTCTCATCAACAAGCTCCATTAAAGAAAATTGCAACGTGGTCCTTCATACATGATTTGTAAGTACGGAATGTTTTTTTTTTTTTTTTTTGTTAATTTTTTTTCTGTTTGCTGTAAGATTCGGTCATGTTAAGCAATTTCAATTGTACAGTTATTTTCCAGCTCGCCTCAGTTGAAAAAAAAAATAAGCAGCCTACAACCGATCTAACTGTCTTCGTCATAAATGGTAAGTATTATAATAAGCCTCTCTTTTCACTCGCCTACCAATGCACATACATGTGTATGTATGTATATATATATATATATTATTTGGTATGTGTGTGTATGTGCACGAATCAGTTTATTGACGGCTTAAGCCTTCTTAAAAAAAAAAATCGAGATTTCAATTCGATTTTCTTCTTCTTCTTCTTTCTGTTCCGGTTGAGAGACGGCAATCGCCCTTGAAACTAGATTATTTCCGTAAAAGAGATTTCAAAAAAGCATTAATCCAGCTAGCTTGCTTAATTGGCCACATGTGGGTGTGCACTATTAATGGATTAAGAGCTTCAAGAAGTGAATAACAACATCAACGATTCGAAATTGAACACAAAATCAGCATGAAAACTAAGCAAACTTGCATGAGCGCATGCATTTTTATTCTATTTTTCGCACTTCACATCAAAGTATGTATGTACTTCTCGCCGAACGATTGAAAGCTCCCTATATACATATGTATATGAGTCAATTCTCACTCAATTGCATTTCGATTTCACTTGAACTATTCCTAAACACAATAATAGAGCTTATAGCTCTATGAACATATCGCACCCTAAATATATATATGTAGGTACATATGTATATAAATACAAAAACCTCACAAGTCGGAAGACGAAAATATTGGCTGGAATCAAAAATAATTTTGCCGGCGACAGAGAGATAAATAGAGAGAGAGAGAGAGAGAGAGAGAGAGAGATGAGAAATTAATTTATGGCAAGAAGAAAATTTGGAAAATTTTTTTGAATTCCGTATCCGTTTTGTATTCTGTGTACGCGATATAAGAAACACACAAAAGAAAGAAAGAAAAGACAGCTTTCCCCACGATTAATACTTGCAGTTCATTCACATGTTCGAAACGACACATTCTATTTTTGGAATGTTGTTCCTTTAACACATAATGTCTTGTCATCATAAATCGTTTTTATTGTACATGCACTTTTGATAGTACATAGGTAGGTCCTCCTGTTCGAATCAGCTGGAAGTTGGAGTGACAAATTTCACCCCTACTTTCGAAAATTGTTCTTATTTTTAGACATTTATTCCAATAGCTTTTTTTTTTTTTTTTTTATCAATCGTCTAGAAATAACATCACAAAGTTTTGCCATGAAGCGGCACTGAGACGGTTTGTCATGCTGGATACCTCGGCCAAGGTGTATTCGTGAAGCAACAGTCAGTATGCGTCACACCTACGGTGAGGGAATCAACTCACGACCATATCAAAATTCTTTGGAATTTCGCTTATTTCACATGTCGACAAAATTTCGTACTTCAATCAAAGTCAATCGCAATGATTTAGGATTGTCGTCGCGGACGATGATAGGGCAAATTTTTCCAACTGAATGACGATAGGAATTTCGGCCATCAACAGATAGATTGTGATTTTGTTCAGATGGCAAAGATGTGAACTTTCAGTCTTTCACCGTAAGCTCGAAAAAAAAGTATTCTTTCTGGAAGAGGAGACACCCCTATTCTGAATGATATTTCACGTGAACTTTTCCGCCAGTTTCAATCAAAAATTTGTATTGAAACTGGGGAAAAATTTAACGTGAATTATTATTCAGAATAGGCCTGTTAGTTCGGTAAGAAAAAAAGGGACTGAAAATTCAATTTTACAAACTAGGAGGGATACATCGACATTTCGCATTTGTATTGTGCCCATAAACTGATTGTAAATCTCAAGAAAACTCATGTAGAAAAAGCTTCGAAGTTTGATTTTTAAAAATAATTAAGGGGGTCTTCTCATTGAGCAACTTTTTTTTTCGACTTTTTTTTTTTTTTTTGCATTTATTTATAGCTTGGGTAGTTGTGAATATGTGCCCCTAAAAGGATTTTTTGAAATTCGAAATAGTTTAGAGGATATAGCCTTCTTTGTCGAGCAAGATCTGCGCTAAAACGAGTAATTTTTGCGTTGCTTCAAACTTTAAACGCGTTTATCTCGAAACCACGTTTTTCGAACTGGCGGCCATGATATCTCCAGTTCAACTGAACCGATTTTCATGAAACAAAGTGGAATCGACGCAGAATTGTCACCATTCTCGGGTGAACCTCGACCATAATTTTAAAAAATTTTTTACTATTTTTTTTTTTACACTAAACTACAAAAAAAAAAAGCCCGAAATTGAAATTTTTTTTTTGAATGGCCGCCATTTTGTCAAAAAAAATCACAAAATTAAGCTTGAGGTGCACCCGAGAATTACATCTATACTGATTATAACCCCGTTTTTTTTTTCCATTTCGGACGCTCCGGAGACCCGGAATCGTGGCCGCCGTGACGGCACCTTTTTTTTTCACCACCAACTTTGAAGTCTCATTACTTTTTGAACAGTCCACGTATCGAGGCAAAAAAATTTTTTTTATTTACTTTGAACCTTTTGTAATACAATAAATAAAAAAAGTTTTCAATTATTCTTTGCGTTTTCAAATAAGAATTTTTTTAAAAAGGGTCCAAAAAACGGGTTTTCAATGAGAAGACCCCCTTAACTTTTTTATCTGCATTGCATTAAATTTTACTTAAAAAAAAAAAAAAAAAAAAAAAATCTGAATAAATTGATTTTGAGCGTCGATTGATGCGAAACCAAAAAATATATATATATATACATATATCTTACCAGGCTAGAAGATAATACATACATACTATATCGAAAATGGACAAAAGCATGGACTCAATCGGAAGCTGTTCTTTAGACGTAGACGCTGTTTCAGACATTTCAGGTATTGGAGAACCCTTTCATTCGAGTGAACACAGTATACAAGTATTTTCTTCCTTTGGTTTTTTTTTTTTTTTTTTTTTTTTTTTTGTGCTGAGTAGTCAATGTTTCGTATTTTAGTTTAGTAATTTTATATTATTTTATTTTTATTTCTTAAATTATATTTTAAGAATAATTATTTCATTTATATTAAAAGTTCAAATTATTTCAGATACCAGCGGAAGTCTAAATTTCTCGACACCAATATCCATAAAAGACATAACGAAAGAGTTTACTGCAAACATTCACGAACGTTGTACGGTTCGAAAAGTCCACATGCAGACTATTTCGAATCAAGCTGGTTGTCCTGTAACATCGCCCAGTGCAATACTGCCAGCCGCAACCGCAACCGCAACTGCAACAATCGAGGTCGAGACCGAGAAAAAGCCTAGCTACTTGAGTCTGGCATGCTGTGTAAATGGTTATTCGAATCTTACAACATACGATTCAAAAATTCGCCAAGACATTAACAAATCGCGTGAGGTCTCACCAATAAGACCATCTTCGAATAGCATTCAATATTGTAAGAAGAACGATTGCTTAGCACCACCGCCGCCGCCTCCATTCAAAACCATGTCCAACGGCAGCATGAACGGTTCGACGACACAACAATCGACAACGCATATAAGCACAACTAAGCTTACTTATTGCCAAGAAAACGGCGGTCATCAAACAACAACAGTAACCATCGAAGAGGGCAGTCAAAGAAGTTTCATTCAGCAGCGCGTTGAGCGACTTTATGGGCCAAGTGCGCTAGCACAGGGTTTTATAAGCCAGAAGAAAGTACGTGACAACACAATTCGAACGACGAGCAGCATTGGTGGTCTCGATCAAGAAAGTAACAATATTAGGGCCTCAGAGCTAACAATGAAATTTAAGCAATTATCGCCCAGCAAGGACTATGGAGAGTTTAGAAGAAAAATAAACGGCACCGAATCGCAAACGATGCGTGCCGCCGCCGCCGCAATGGAAAATAATAATGTTGATAACAATAGCATAGATCTTCCCGTACTTCGTCATTTAAGTCAGGAATTCCGTGCTCAACTTCCAAAAATATCGCCGAAACGTAATATCGTGCGAAGCCCTCCTATGGAGAAAGCTTATCCGGACGCGTTGAAAAATGAAACCAAAGAAACTTTTATACAAAATTTACAAGAAGACGAACGCACTGCTCATGATGATGATGATGATGATGATGATGATGATGAGGTGGATCACAAAATCGAAACGCATGCTTCCTCCATTTCAGACACAAATACACCAATTCATGTCACACTAAGTCCAGAATTAGTTCATAAGAATTCTGCGGAAATAGAACATCACATTGAAATGATGCCACCGCCACCGCCACCTGCGGTTGCTGCTGCGACTGAACAAAATTCTTCTCACGTAGTACCTCCAGAGACACAAGGCTTAGAAAATATGAAGAAAGATGGACACTACTTTTTGAAGCTACTCAAGAAGGAGCAAGAACGTCTTCTGTCATTGGCTTGTGTCGCTGAAAAATATACTGAACTGTTGACGGTAAGTTAAAGACTCTATGACTCCATGGAATTAGGACAAAGCGGATAATTTCTTATAGCAATTTAGATCAGTTAATAGTTTTATGATTTAAAAGTTCAGTGATATTGAAAGTCCCTCAATTCAACATGATGACGCATCGATGTCGAATAAAAGAAGTAAACGTTAAATGGGTCAATGATCATCTGGTAGAACGATGTGTTAAGGGGGTCTTCTCATTGAAAACCCGTTTTTTGGACCCTTTTTAAAAAAATTCTTATTTGTGAAACGCAAAGAATAATTGAAAACTTTTTTTATTTATTGTATTACAAAAGGTTCAAAGTAAATAAAAAAAATTTTTTTGCCTCGATACGTGGGCTGTTCAAAAAGTAATGAGACTTCAAAGTTGGTGGTGAAAAAAAAAGGTGCCGTCACGGCGGCCACGATTCCGGGTCTCCGGAGCGTCCGAAATGGAAAAAAAAACGGGGTTATAATCAGTATAGATGTAATTCTCGGGTGAACCTCAAGCTTAATTTTGTGATTTTTTTTGACAAAATGGCGGCCATTCAAAAAAAAAATTTCAATTTCGGGCTTTTTTTTTTTGTAGTTTAGTGTAAAAAAAAAATAGTAAAAAATTTTTTAAAATTATGGTCGAGGTTCACCCGAGAATGGTGACAATTCTGCGTCGATTCCACTTTGTTTCATGAAAATCGGTTCAGTTGAACTGGAGATATCATGGCCGCCAGTTCGAAAAACGTGGTTTCGAGATAAACGCGTTTAAAGTTTGAAGCAACGCAAAAATTACTCGTTTTAGCGCAGATCTTGCTCGACAAAGAAGGCTATATCCTCTAAACTATTTCGAATTTCAAAAAATCCTTTTAGGGGCACATATTCACAACTACCCAAGCTATAAATAAATGCAAAAAAAAAAAAAAAAGTCGAAAAAAAAAAGTTGCTCAATGAGAAGACCCCCTTAAGTCATTCCCCTATAAGCATCCGACTAAACTATAAGCCTTCCCTATATTATTATTATTATCCCCATCAATCCGTAATGTTCACGAAATCAGTATACCGAGTTTTAAATCCGATCTATTTTATTTCCTAAAACCTAGTATTTGGAGCAACTTTTCGGTTGCCCGCCCTACTCTCATCAGCAAAAAGTCATATAATTTTTGTACCCTTTTTTATTTATTTTTTCTTTTGCAAAGGTTCAACCGGATATTTCTGAAGAAATTTTCGGACTCCTAAGATCAGCGTCTGGAAAAGCACGTCTGCTGGTATCACAAAAGATGAAGCAATTCGAAGGTAACAGCAACGATCAAATTGAAATACCAAAGCATCAAATTTATATGAATATTCGTTTACTTTTACGCTCAGGTCTGTGTCACAAGAACTTGAACGCTATAACAGGAGAGAAATTTCCTACTACCGAAGATGATTTGCAAGGTTTCTGGGATATGGTTAACTTACAAGTCGACCATATTCGATTCAATATTTGCGGAACTTGAAAATCTCAAAAGCAATAACTGGAAGGTAAGCGCATTTCAGACATCCAATGAAAGAAGAGTGTGCGACCACCGTCGTATGTATACTCGTCGGCTCACCATTCACTCAAGGTCTCGGTCTCTTCACCGAAGCATAAGTTCGATTTTTCTTTTACGTAGACTTTGCAAGGCTTTATTAAAATAAATTTCTTTCGTAAAATTTCACATTTGGCACGGCAACTGTGGTTTTAAAACTAATACAGTAGAGTACGGATAAATGCAACACGTTTTTTGCTCGAATTCTTGTGCACTTATGCGTTCTTTGCATTAATACGTGCATGTTTTCATGGGAAATCATAAAAAAAAGGCTTCAAAGCACCTTGCACTTATGAGGTTTTTGCATTTATTCGTGTTGCATTTATCCGTAGTTCACTGTAGCAGCATGTAGATATAAATTCGAAAACTGTAATATTTTGTTTGTTTGTTTGTTTGTTTTTGCAGAAAACTGAAGACATCACTACTCCCTCAGTAACACCGAAAAAGCAAAAATCAAGCGGTAGAACTTTGATTCCAAAGCCAAAACCTGTTTCCAATGGAAATAGCACAAAGAAATCTCCGGCGGCGGCTATGTCTGCTGCCGCGCTCAAGCGTGAATCTCAGCGTAAGCAATTGATGGAAATGAAACGTAAGAATAAAATGGCACTGGCTGCATCGGCAGAAACAGACGGCGGAGTGGGTGATGGAGAGAAAGTGGGAGTGGGAGTGGGAGCAGAAGCTGCAACTGCAGCCGCTTCAGGAGCAACAGCAGGAGATGGAGATAGCATTGCAAAGGGTTCAATAGAAATTTTCATAAATGAGAACCAAAGCTGAATCGTGGAAATGGGCTTAAAGCTGAAAATTATTCGAATTAACGCTTAAAA
This sequence comes from Chlorops oryzae, assembly GCA_020466095.1. Classification (NCBI taxonomy): domain Eukaryota; kingdom Metazoa; phylum Arthropoda; class Insecta; order Diptera; family Chloropidae; genus Chlorops; species Chlorops oryzae. The sequence goes on along the minus strand of CM035806.1, from coordinate 8,909,650 downwards.
CCTAAGGTCTCAATAAGAACAGAAGCAGCAATAGAATTTCGCATATTTTTGAAAGATTTCCCATATTTTTGGTTTTTTTTTTTTTTTTTTTTTTTTTTAACATACCTACATATGAATCGTTCGGTGGATAAAGGGAATGAGTCCGTTTTTTGAGATTTAGCGTGAGTACACTTCCTTTTTGACTTTTTTTTTTTTTTTTGAAAATTGTTAAAGAAGCCCTAAGAATTAATATTGCAATTTTAATTTTGAGTTTTGTTTGTAATAACTTGTTCTTAAAGTCAACGTCAAATGTCTCTCCATTTAAAATTTTTGGACTCATTCCCTTTATCCACTGAGCGACTCAATATACATTTCACTATTTCGACAATCACACATATAGAAAAAAAAGACTCTCTATCAAAGATGAATTTGTTGTGAGTTCTGTTTCCTTTTTTTTTTTTTCGTATTCTGTTCTCTGGCTTATAACTAGTCCTTCGCCACGAATATGTGTTAGGAATGCGCTCTCTTATTGTCGTCTATCTCAAATGCGATTGCATTCAATGTAGTCCTTCGGATAACCAGAATTAATACTCTTCAATTGATAAATTTTAAATAAAAACATAAAAAATATATATACAAAAAAACGCAAAAAAAAAAAATGAAAAAAATGCAAAAAAAAATTATATTTATAAAAAATAAGGGCGAACATTTTGTCACAAGCTTTACACAAAAAGATTTATAAAAACCGCAGGCGATCAAACACGTTTAGTTATTGTGTATGTGTGTGTGTGTATTGCAATAACGTATTTTTGGAGTGTTTTATGTCGTTAATTGTTTAAAATCGATTTTCATAGCAAAATGTACTTGGCAGACTGCAAATTTTTTTTTTTTGTATTTTACTGTAGCGGAAAAGACATTTATGTAAGAAAATTTTTAAGTGAAACTAATTGCATTAAATCGGTTAGATGTTTAGTGTACGTACCTTCGTGTTTGAATATTTTTTATAGACATTATTACACAAAAGCAAAAAAAAAAAAAAAAAAACGAACAAAAAATATTAACAATAATAAAACTGCAATTTTTCTGCTGATTGTTCAAACCTATGAAGTTATTACGAGAAAAAGAGTATTTCGATTTTTTTATTTAAGCCTAAGAAATATCTCTGAATAATATGTATTGAATTTTATTTTTTTTTTTTTTTCAAAAAGTAATTTATTAAATTCTTGCATGGCAAAAACGTTTGTGTTTCGATGAATATGCGATGAGGGAGGTGGTGACCAGTGTTCGGACTACGGAAATCCCACTTCGTAGTAGAAGACCGAAAAAATCGGAGTAGAAATGAATTTTTGGGTAGTAACATAAATTGGAATTTCTCATTTTCGCACCAAAAACAAAAAAAAAAAAAGGTCAACAATTTATTTGAAGCAAACATTTATAACTTACATTTACATATTACTTATATTATTTTATCTACATCAGTCAAGATTTAGATACAGAGACATCTGTATGGAAAACAACAATTTGTTTGCGAACGACGAGGGAACACAAAAAACTCGTTCTCATTACGTCTAAATCGTGACATAGACAAAATTATTTTGAGTTTGGTGAAGTGAAAAAATCGGAGTAGATTTTAGGTATAGGGTAGTGGCGGAGTAGATTTCAAAAATTAAAAAAAAAACGGAGTAGATCTACTCCGATCGGAGTATAGTCCGAACCCTGGTGGTGACTAATGATGAGGCTTCCGAGAAATGTCCTAAAAATTTTCGATCAAAAATCTTAGTGTCCAAATAAATTCATATTGAAAATGTTCTCGAAAGCCAGAAAAACATTTCAAATTATACTTTCTGTCTATTTTATTAATTCGTACAGTTTTTAAGCAAAGTTTATCACTTTCTTTTATTGACTCTAAGAATGCTTCAATTTTTTGCTGAGAAAATTTTCTAGCGAATCGATTACTTAAATTATCGATAACTGAAATGATCGATTATCGAAATTTTCGATTATTTAAATTACCCAATATTGAAGCTATCGATTATTAATATGATCGATTATCGAAACTATCGATTATAGAGCTGGAGAAACAATTGATAGCACTATCGATACTATCGATGTTTTCAAACTATCGATAGTTTTGATTCATAGACATTTACATACTTTAGCATTGGAAAGGTGGTGCTAGCGGTAACAAAGGGCTTTCTATTTTTTTGAAGTGGACAGATTCCTAAAAACGACTCTATTTAGATAAGGGCAAGAGCCGCTCGAAAATTCATCTTTCGATTATAAAAATTATCGATTGTATTATCGATAATAGAAACTATCGATGATTATGGTGAGGTTGGTGAAGATGGTGAAATTGATGGTTATGGTGTTGGTGATGATGTTGATGTTGTCGATGGTGATGGAGATGATGGTGTTTGAGATGATGGTGATGATGATGGTGATGTGATGATGGTTGTAATGGTGATGATGGTGTTGATTGTGATGATGTTGTTGATGGTGATGATGATGGTGTTGGTGATGATGATGATGACGGTGATTATGATGATTATGGTGATGATGACGATGATGGATGATGATAGTGTAGTTGGTGATGATGATGGTGAGGTTGGTGATGATGATGATGGTGATGACGGTGATTATGATGATTATGGTGATGATGACGATGATGGTGATGATGAGTGAGTGGTGATGATGGTGTGATGATGGTGATGGATGGTGATGATGTGTGTGTGGTGATGTGTGATGATGGTGATGATGGGTGATGTGTGATGGTGATTGATGGTTGATTGATGGTGATGATGATGTGATGATGGTGTGTGATTGATGATGGTGTGTGTGATGATGGTAGTGATGATGGTGGATGATGGTGTTGATGGTGATGATGGTGTGTGATGGTGATGATGGTGATTGATGTGTTGATGTGATGATGGTGATTGATGGTGATTGATGGTGGTGATGATGGTGTGATGGTGATGATGATGGTGTGATGGTGATGATGGTGGTGATGATGGTGTTGATGGATGATGATGTGATGTGGTGATGATGGTGTTGATGGTGATGATGGTGATGATGGTGATGATGGTGTGATGGATGGTGTATGATGTGTGTTGATGGTGATGATGTGTTGATGGTGATGATGTGGTGTGATGATGGTTGATGGTGATGTGGTGATGATGGTGTTGGTGTGATGATGGTGTGATGGTGATGATGATGGTGATGATGGTGTGATGTGTGATGTGATGGTGGTGATGATGGTGTTGATGGTGATGATGTGGTGATGATGGTGTTGATGGTGATGATGGATGGTGTGATGATGGATGATGATGGTTGTTGTATGGTGATGATGGTTGTGATGGTGATGATGATGGTGTGATGGTGTATGATGATGTTGATGGTTTGGTGATGATGTGTGATGATTGTGTGTTGATGGTGATGATGGTGTTATGATGGTATGTTGAGTGATGGTGTGTGATGATGTGAGTTGATGGTGATGATGGTGGTGATGATGTGTGTTGATGGTGATGATGGTGATGATGATGATGGTGATGATGGTGTTGATGGTGATGATGTTGTGATGGTGATTGTATGTTTGTGTGATGGTTATGATGTGATGTGTTTGATGGTGATGATGGATGGTGATGGTGATGGTATGTGATGTTTGGTGTGTTGAATGGTTGATGATGGTGATGATGTGTTGTTGATGTGTGATGATGATGGTGTTTGGTGATGATGATTGTTGAATGATATTCGATGGTGATTTGATGATGTATGATGATGTTGTATGATGGTGCTTGATGGTGTTGAATGGTGATGATGGTGATGATGATGTGTGTGATAAGTGGTTGAGGATGATTGAATTGTGTGTGATGGATATCCTAAGATGTGATTAGTGATGATGTGTGTGACTTGTGTGAGTGAATGTCAGTGATGATGGTTTGAATGTGATGTTGATAATGTTGATGATGGTGTTGATGGTGATGATGGGGATGATCGTGATGATGGTATTGATGATGGTGATGGTGTTCAAATTTGAAAATATCCATTCCGATAGTTCTCCTGATCGACTGAGAATGACTGAGAATTTCTTCAATTCATTGCTTTATATACGTTTCCGAAATCATGAATTCAGTGAGAATTGTAGGAATTTTTTGAAAAAAAGTACCATTTCTCGGGGTAGTTTTGCATTTGGAGGGAAATAATAATTGGAAATGTGTTTTCAGGACGAATACCATCAAAGGGAACTATGAGCGTATTGGGAGGGTGATTTTGGGGGTTCAAGCCCCCTCTCGAAATGTTCGGAATTACAAAGGGGATGGTTAAACTGATCTCGGTGGATAGTTTTGTTATGCCGTAAACCACTTCTGAAATACTTTTCTGCGTCGGTGCGTTTTGGAAGGCAACCAAAACTTCATGATAGCTTGTATTTCCTTACCCTTTTGGGTCCCATGTAAGAAGGGTATACGAATATACAATTTTTCCAGCTGGCTGCATCAAGGCATCGAGGAGTTTAAGTGGGCCAGGATAGAATTCATTTGAATGACTTTCATTCCGTCGGCTTTGGAAATATCTCCCTCAAGAGTTATTTTAAGTGTACATTTTTTTTGTGACCTTAATCCTTGCACGATCGGACATGTTCCACCTAAGTATACATCATCGTAAAAAATGCGTGCCTGCTGTGAAAAATTTGTGTGTGTGTGCTTGATTGTGTAAGCTTAGCCCGTTTTTGTTTTAAGGTCAGTCGAGTAGGACAACAGCACAGTTAGGTCGAAGACGAACAAAGAGAACGAAAGATGTGATATTGTCATCGCCCTGAAGTCTTCTTCTGTATCTTCCATGTCCTCACGAACCCCACCATGGCTTGTTTTAAATCAGCCCTCGGACTTAACGAGACATAGACTTAAGCAGTGATGCCAACTTAACGCTTTTCGCGCTAGATCTAGTGCTTTTGGAAGGCAACAGTTCCTAACACAACAGCTGAAAGATGAACCAATGATGAATCTGGCAGCTTTAATTTTGTGATTGCGTTCAGACTAGAGAAACATTGTGCGTGACTATTTTGTGATATAGAATGGCATATGGGAAAGAAAGAGATGGTTGTTCGGTGCCTTAGTCGCATCGTTTCTAATCTAGACGCAGCTTTTTGAAACTAGAAATTGGGAATCATTGATTTCCGGTGCTTTTTAGCGCGTTTTCAAAATTAATCAGCGCTTTTTATACCCGACACACTCTGTGTCGAGGGTATATTGCGTTTGTGTGGTTGTGTGTAACACCCAGAACCAGTCGAGATAGATAATACAAAATATATATAGAAATGATCAGCGTCACCAGGAGATTCGATTTAGACATGTCCGCCTGTCTGTCTGTCTGTCTGTCTGTTTCTATACAGTTATCATATCGAAGGAGTTGAGCTATCTCGACAAAATTTGGTATGCGTGCTCACGGGGACATGTAAGAACAAGTTCGAGAGTGGACCCGATCGGACCATTTTTCGGGGTACCTCCAGTACCAGGGTCTGTTACGAAAATCACAAAAACTGCTCTAAAATCGAAGTTTTTCAAGATATTTTGATGAAATTTGATATTTGATCATATTAAAAAGGCCAGTAATATAATTTCCAAAAATTGGTAAAGTGGGCGTGGCAGAAGGGCGGTTTTCGAAAATTGTCTCCTACACCCGAAATTCAAATGGGACTTGAACGAAATTTGGCACTTATGCTTCCTTTGTAGCCTTAAGCATCCTTCCAAAAAATTTTCTTTGATCGGTCCATTTTTAAAGGTACCTCCAGTACTAGGGTATGTCACAAAAATCCCAAAACTGCCTTAAAATCGGACTTTTTCGAAATATTTTAATGAAACTTAAAATTTGAGCGTATATTTAAGCCTCCGATTATAGTTCAACAAAAATTGGAAAACTGGGCGTGGCAAAGGGGCAGTTTTCATAAAGAAATCTATCAAAAGTCGGTATATGGGGCCCCTTATGGTCTTAAAAACCTCTTGAATATTCTTACTTAGTGGTCCGGTTTTTGGGCGTAGTTCAAAAATTATTGAAACATGTGAGTCTGTGTCGGGTATTCTATTGTCAGGCTCGCCTGACTATAACACCCTTGCTTGTTTCATCTGAGGAGTTGGAAACACTGGTGATGATGACGGTGATGATGACTATAACGTACGCACGTTCTTGCTTCATCACGTCTTGAAAATTCTTCGGAAACTCTGCGAATCTTAAGTGTCTCATTTTACAAACCAAATGAGAATTATTGGTGCCAGGCAAAAATCGGCTAATTCACGCTTTAAGTTGTGCATTTATTTAATTAAATTCAAATCAAATGCACGACATAATATAAAATCAAGCCGTTGATTGGCATTTATGGTGTAATCTGTTTAGGGTTTATGAGCCTTCATACTTCAGATGAATTGAAAGAGGTAAGTATTGAATTCAAACCCAAATCTCGAGGATCTTTTTTTTTTTATAAAATTCCTGAACACGAAGTCGTCTCCATAAGCCGGATAAATTTCTTTAGATAATGCGATGATTCAATCATGGGATGCATAGGGATTAGTACAAGAGCAGCAGAATTTCTCACTGTGCACCCAGAATAACACATTCTGTAATTTTCATATATTTAAAAAGATGTCTAGTCTAATGACTGGGTCTATTAGCGAACAGCAGTCGGATTTTATACACTTGCTAAACTGAATAGACTTGCTGCTGTACTGTACCTTAGCTAAAATGTGTCAATCCAAATCCTTAGCTTCTGTGATGTCCTGTTCCTGGGGAGCTTTCATTGCGGATTTGAAAAAAACTTCTTTTCCAATCAAACTGGGTAGGGAACCCAGCGCCCAGAATGCTGCCTACAGAAGCGATGAATCGCAAAACATTTCGTAGGCCGTAGGCGGTAATGCATACGACCTCATATACCATCCTAGTATACTTTTGTTCGAGCGTGGCCGGTTTGTAGAATGAACGCCTACCAGCACCACATAAAGTAAGGTATTGGTAGGCAGTTCGCCTATAACCTCGTATACTTTGTAAGCTATTGGTAGGCAGTTCGCCTACAATCGTGTATACTTTGCAGATATTAATATCCAGGTCGCTTACAGTCTCGTATACTTTGTAAGCTATTGGTAGGCAGTTCGCTTACAATCTTGTATACTTTGTAAGCTATTAATATTCAGGTCGCTTACAATTTCGTATACTTTGTAGCCGGTAGTATCTGTTGGCCGCTGGGAATATGTATAAAGGCAGCAAGAATTTCGAACATTTTTATGTAAAGGTCATCACTTTCTTTCTTTAATGGACCCTTAGAAGACCTCCTTTTTTGTCGCGTGAATATATGTATTTCTGGGGCAAAAATTCCCGGGGAATACGCATTTAGAATAGCGCTGATTGCTTTGTAGGTATGTATATTCCCCTTGATTGAATAAATTCGGCGAGCGCATGAACGTATCCGATCGGTAACTCATCAGTATAACCAGGTCACATACATAGCAATAGCAATGGTGGCCGAAGAACACAACAACAAGAATACAAAGAATTCTGATATTTATTAATACATTGTACATATGAACGTAATTTCTCTTATACTGTCTGTCATTTCTATTATTAAACTAAATTCAGCTCTATCTATAAAATAACTTGTGAATATATACCACAGTTATTTGCAAAACGATAGGTCGCATCCTTTCGCTATTTTCGCTTCAACAATAGCATCTGTTAAAAAAAAACAAATGCACAATTTTTTTTTGTGATCTTTTTTTCCCCCTTATTGTTGACATACATACATTACACTGCGTATTAAGCCAGCCGCCGGTCGACTGTTTGCAAGCAATATAATAATATATACATACATATATGTGTATATATGTATTGCATATTTGTAGTAGAATGGACTATCGTTTTACAAATGACTGTACGGGACATACGCGTATGATATCTTTTTATGCACGCTATAAACATTTCAGACTTACTTTAACAATATTAACTATCGTTACTCCGTCTATGTACACAAATAAGTAAGCGCCAACTACGCACGTGCTTTGGGGGTAGGGGGGGCGGGATTGGGAGGAAAATACAAAATTGCAATAGCTTCGATATCAGCTTAGCCTTTTATATATATATATATAAGTATATATAAATGTATATGTATGTAAGTACTAAAGTCATAACGCTGCTTAGATAATATAATAAGTAGGTAATAATCTCTTTTCGTAATTAATTTGTATCTTTGGACCAAATTTAAAAAAAAAAAATTAAAAAATTAAAAACGTGTATAAGACGTTGGGGGCAAGAATTAAGTTGAGATATTAACTCCGATTATTTTTTTTTTTTTTTAATTAGAGGCGAAAATTCAAGCTCGCTTCAAAGATGATAGCAAATATGGAGAGGAGAATTATTTTGCTTCGATTTTTAGTTATCACCGAAAGATTTAGTTAAACGTTGGTTTTTGGGTGGTCGCGACGCGGCTTAAGATAATGATAAGAGGCCTTGAGGAGCGCCAGAGCGGACTATATACAAAGATTTGGCTTCTATAAAGAACAATTTTTAGACGACGATAGAGCCAATAATGGTTTTTTTCTTTAAATAAAATACATATTACTTAGGCCGTTATTGGGTTAGCGGCCTCATATGTATGTAAATATATGGCCAGTTGCGTAGTGAGGGGGGCCAAGGGGCGCCAAATCATATTTCAATTTTTATGAAGGTAATTTTACATTCCTGCATTGTGCCCCTATTGTTCCCCGGGCGCCGAAATGTCTCGCTACGCCACTGTATATCGCGCCACACAAGAAAAATGTTCGTTTTAAAATTTAAATAAACGATTTTGGAGAGTGGGATTGAGAAACTCCTTTTTTAGAGTAAATATTTAGCACCTAATGGAGGACATCTCAATACAGTTTTCTTATGGATTTTAAGTCTTATGACAAAAATACATTGCATAGTTTAAGGCTTCAATTTGTAATTTTCATTGCTTACATTGCCTTTATTCCTTCACTTATAAAATTATAACTTTGCCATTTATGCATAGATTATGAAATCTAATATCTTATTGTGTTTGGTAAAGAACCAACTTTAAATAAAAAAATTAATAAATAAAAAGTTTTTCCTCTGCAATCGATTTTTTGGTACCCAATAAAAGAAAAAGTTTCATAAATTTTCTAAGCAAATATGATTTAAAAAAAAAAAAAAAGGTTTTAAGGTCTACAGATCCATATTTTCTGGACCGATCTTAAAATCTCTATGTGAGAAAAGGTCTTAGAAGGTTGAATTTTCTTTAATTTGAGGGATAATTTATTCAAATCGGATGGCGCATTGTCTAGTTCTGTTGAAAAAAGCTATAATACCTACTTAAAAATGTATTTTTTTCAAAACACATTTATACATTAATATTAAAGCAAAACTTAAATAAAAAGATTTTTTTTTTTTTTTTTGTGTTAAGAAGGCCAAATTATATAAGAAAAGTGCATTGAGATCTCCTGAGAAATTCAAAACGAATTTTTTGCAAACTGGCGATAGTGACGGGAATTCATACAAACTACTCGTTAAGTGCAAACTCTTATCGATATCTCTTCCTTCAAATATGGTCAACTAATTAGAAAACGATTGAAAGAGTTTTTAAAACTGTATATGACTCTAACGATTGTGAAGGTTTCTCTTGAGATTGAGCTATGTATATCCTTTGAAGGAGCACATTGGAATCTCTTTTACACGAATAAATTCTCCTTGAGGACTTGCAGAAGTTTATGGGATTGCAGACCGATCCGAAGGGCGATCAACTCAAACGAAAAAAGATCCTCTTGGAGAGTATGTAATTCTATCCCACAACCAAGAGATCGCCATACGACTGTGCGCTCTGACTTAGTTGTATAGTCCAAGTCCTCGACAATTGTTTTCAAAAATGATTTCAATAGGAGGAGTTAAAAGCCCACTTTATCGATTTTTAACCCTCTGCAGCTGACGGCGTCGTCGTCTGAAAGACTACCGAAATCTGAAATCTGAAATTCGAAATCCGAATTTACGATCCTTGCGCTCTCTGAATAAAAATGCCTTTTATTAAAATTTTTCATCGTTTTTTTTTTCGGTTGGAAACTTCTTGCTCTTAATAAGAAACAAGGTGAAAAATACGCCGTTCACGAATTCAGTTTAGAGATGCAGTAGCATAGTGAAGGGAGACTTGAAGGGGACAGCCGCCACGGGTACTAAATAGTATTAAAATTTTTTAAAAAGGTCTTTCTTTTTATTTAAGGTGGGGGTGGCGTTTCCTTCATTCAGACCCCATCAGGCCTGTAGAGAGGGGAAAGGGGAATTTCCACCGAGCCCCGGCCTTATGAAGGGATTTTTTTCAACCCGAGCAGGGGACGTTTCAATTTTTTTGTCGCACTTTTTTGTTAGGGAGCCCCGGAGAAAAGTGCCTTGGGCTTTCTGCAGGGGCCCACAAATGTTCAGGATTTTTCTCCATCCCGAGCTGAGACCTTTCTTGTTTTGGTCACACTTTTTTATCAGGGGGCCCCGGACAAGAAAATCCTCTGGGCTCCTAATCTCTCTCTCTCTCTCTCTCTCTATGGACCTGGCCCCTATTGTGCCGAAATGTCCTGATAGGGATGGGCAAAATGGAAAAATACATCGTATCGATTTATTTAAAAAGCATCGAAATTGAAACGATACTATCGGGGGAGAAATATCGAGTTTTCGATATATCGACATTATAAATACCAATTAAAATTGACTATTGTACTAAAATACAGTACCTACAGTGTACCTTCTGCTTAAGGAGAACCCTCCTAAGCGGACTTTTCGGTCCCGTAGGTTGTTGCTTAAGACAGAGTACACTGTACATATTTTTAAGACAAAATTGGAGTGTACAAAAGGACGTTTTCGAGTTCTCAGATAGAATGATAAGATATGATACGACAAGATAAGATATGAACGATTAAAATGCCGCTTTATATCCAAGAGAAATAAGTGTGAAGCACAATGTTTACAACGACAGACGTATACAAAATATCGCTTTCGATGTCGGGAAATGTATATCGATGTACGATATATCGCCGAGCAAAAATATCAGTATAAATTTTCGATATATCGTATTAAAAATATCGATGTTTTTTGCCCATCCCTATGTCCCGCTACGCCACTATAGAGATGAGACGTCTGTTAGAGGCCATTACACGTAAGACATTTCGATATATGAAACACACTTTTTGTGCAGCGACGCTGCGGATGGGTTGGTAGCGTTTTTCGCTCTTCCCTGCCTCCTTGCCGACGAAAATTTGTTTCATTATCGAAATGTCTTAACGTGTAAATGGCCTCTAACAGACGTCTCATCTCTATAGTGGCGTAGCGGGACATAGGGATGGCCAAAAAACATCGATCAGTTATATTCCTAAAATTCGATCACGTCAGCTGCAGAGGGTTAATTCATGCGTTAATTCCATGAATCGAATTTTTTTTTATTTCCGAAGAACTTTCGTCTGATCTCCTTTTATTTTGTTTTTAAATATATTTATATAAGTCAGTTATTTTTCCAATTTAAGTTGGTTGAAGCGTTTCGGAGCTGGTGTTGTTTAACGTCTTTACACGCGAAAATACATTTAAAATAAAAAAAATTTTTTTTTTAGAATTAATCTTAAGATAAAAAACAAAAAAAAAAAAAAAAAATGATACGATAACCAAAAAATAGGTTTTTAAATACTCCTCTTATATCGATAATCATTCATTGAATAACTTCTTAAATACTCCTCGTATATCGAGAGGCATAGAGAAAACCTAAATATTGGTTTTTAACAGTCACTGGATCCATATAGCATTACGATTTTAAATCGTTATATTTAAATAATTAGGTTTTGTTGTTCTTTTTGTTGTTGTTCTTTTTGTTGTTGTTAAGAGAAAACAAGTTTCATTTTTTTGAAAGTTTATATTCCAACGAATACGACGACTGATCGATCTCGATTTTTCTTGTCCAAACAATGCATAATGCCCTATTATAGCCTTTATGCTCATGCATTGGAATTCTTCCTTAACCCATCAACGTGAATGATGTGATGAGCTCAATTGTTTTTTTTTGCGTGTTCTTTTTTTCTTTTTTGTGCTTATTTCTCATTTAATTGATTTTTTAATTTTTTTTTTTGTATATTTGTTCTTGTTTTTGTTTTCGCCGTTTTTTTTTTTTTGTTTTTGTTTTTATGTTTTTAGTCTAAGCTGTGAGGTGGTGTTGTGCTCGTTCCGCCCATAATAAATGATGTGGGACTATGTGCTGAGATGCCATCCAAATCCAGAGATCCATCGCCCTTTTCGATCATACTCGTGCCATCTTGTTTCATCATCATGCGACGCCATTTGGCGCGTGCATTCTGAAACCACACCTTGAGAAACCACACACAAAACGGGGAAAATGCAAAAGAAAAGAAAAAATGGGGGAAAAAAAACGAAGAAGAAAAAAAAAACAAACAATATGGATGAGAGATTGTCCACTATATGATGTAGTATGTTTGTGGTAATCACACACATCTCAGTGCAGCTAAGTGCAGCTCAGTGCAGCTCAGCGCAGCGCAGCTTACCTGTAATACCCTCTTTGGAAGTCCAGTTTTCTGTGACAGCTGCTTCAAGTCTTTCGCATCGGGATTATGATTGATTGAAAAATATGATTTCATCGTACGCAGTTGATGATGCTTGAACGACGTGCGCATCCGTTTCGTTCTCGAGGACGCGCTCATATGGGACCCGCGACTAAAATCAAGATACTCAGTATTCAGGTCTAAAAGAGAAAATCCCAAAGAAAAAGTCAATGCGGTAGTGAGAGCAAAAAACACATTAAAAAAAAAATGAAAAAAAAAGAAAATGAAAATTAATGTGCAAAAATAATAGGATCACAGAATTTGAATTCCAAAAAGTCTGAAATTAATCAGAAGAAAACGGATATTACTCTCCAGTTCGGGGTCTTAAGCCCAAAATCCAACATTGCGAGAGCCCGATCGAGAGCGCGAGACAAGACGAGACGAGACGACCTTTGGCCATGCCTACTTTTCCAAATTTTGGAAACTTAAACGAAGGCTAAAGCTCAAAATCCAACATTGCGAGAGCCCGATCCGAGAGCGCGAGACGAGACGCACACAAATTTCAATACATTTAATCATATGGTTCAAGCTCCAATGTATCGCATTGCGAGAACTCGTAGAGAGAAAATTTAGAAAAATTGAATATTTCTCGTTGCGAGGCAATTTGACAGGTTAATGATGTAGCTTTTGTTTTGAGTACTCGCTATTGGGTACTCGTTTAAACTAATAAAACAAAAACTGTTCACTGTTCCGTGAAAAAAAGAGCTTTAAACTTTGAAAATTTTTTGAAAATTTTGAATTAAAATTTTCAACTCAAGTGATAACGTATAATTTTTATGAGTACTCGATACTCGTTAGATTGGTACTTGGTTCAAATATTGCATTGCTAGAATGAAAATTTTTGTACTAACGAGTTTTTTTTTTTTAAGACTAGTTACAGGATACTCCGACGGTCTTAAATGAATGATGAATTTCAAGGAGGATGGAATAATAATTGCACAAAATTTCAATAGTGGTATTCAAGCAACAGTGCAAACGCAGTGTGCAATATTTGCACTTGTCAAATTGCGTACAAAAAAAGCAGTGCAAATATTGCACACTGCGATTTGCACTGTTGCTTGAATACCACTAATATTTTATTTAATAGTGGGATTCAAGCAGGTGTGCATTTTTTGCACCCTCGCAAATTTTGCGTTTCGTGCAAATTTGTTTGTATGGAAAAAAAAATTCCGCCGCCGGGCAAATATTGCACATCGATTTTGATGGGCAAAATTTGCGACATATTATCGCACAAGTTTTGCACTCGTTAGTGGTACTCATGCAGCTTCGCAAATGCCTTCGCAACTTTTCCCATCGTAAATGTTTGACAGTTGTGTGACAAATTTCTCATTTGCCACAATTTGCGAAGCTGCACGAGTCCCCCACTTGTTCTTCGCAGGGTCGTTCGTACAAAATGGAAAAATTTGCACACTTCAATTCACCACAGCTGCTTGAATACCACAAATAACTTATAATTTTTAACTTATACGTATAAGAGAGTGTGTGTGTATTCAAATGAGTATCAATACCTAAGAACATACCCATATTGGCAGTTAGAGCTTCAATCTCTTTCGGTTTTCTCTTTCGAGGTCGCCCTTTCTGTCTTGGTGGCTGCTGCAGTCCTGAGATAACGTGTGAGGCGGGCACAAATATGCCAGTAGGAACAATGCGATTAGCTTCTGAGTGCGGACTGGAAGAATCATTTGGCGGCGAACCAAACTGTGATGAATACGCGAAAGTGCTGCCAATTAAGGCTGCTGCTGTTGCATCGCCATCACGAGCTCTGTTATAATGGATCCTAGAAAAAGGAACAAAAAAAAAAAAAAAAAATAAATGAAAAAAATTGTAAAATCCGTAGAAACTTGAGGATCTTCAATTACTCCCTTACATACCTGCAATATATGAGTGCATCGATGATTCCGAATTGATCACCTTTCGTTAGAGGAGTTTGACAAGTCGTACAACAAAAACAGTTGACATGAAAAACTAAGTTTCTTGCCCGCATAACCAATTCTCGCGCATCTATGGCCGCTTGACATCGAGAGCAACGTCTCGTTCCAAATACCCTGCAAACGAAAAAAAAAACACAGGGACCAACAAATTATTCTCTTTCTATTTTTTATTTTTATTATTATTATTATTATTATTTTTTTTTTTTTTTTGAATATCCTTCCCACAGAGACATGATTGCAAACCGAAAATACATAATTAGGTGTTGCCAGTCAAAAGTCTCAGATATTTATTCTGCGAGACTCGCCGAAAAAATACAAAAAAAAAAGAAATAAAAAAATACAAAAAAAAAAAAAAAAACAGTGCAGAAGCCCTGGATCGATCAATTATTTGCAGTGATATTTGGGAACACGCAACGCCGCTGAGAATTCATGCACGCGTCATTGCATCCTTGGATCTGTTCGCTTTTTGTGCCGTCATCATTAAGCGAGCTTTTCAATTAAATTCAAAATTATAGCGGGCCTCAAATTATGGCTTTGGGTAAGGCCATGATTAGAGAATTACAGTAGTAGTAGCCCAACAGTAGCTCCACGCAAATTAATACAATGGTTTGCTATTTTCGTTCGGTTTGGAGTCAATCTCGATCTTAAGTGCAAAAAGAACAGCAAATTTTTTCTTTTTTTTTTTTGGTTTTTCTTTTCTCGATTCAAATATGCAGCATGAGCAATAGATAATGATGACATTTTCTTTATACTCGAAAATTTTAGACATGGAAAATAAAACAAATAAATGCAAGATCAGTAATAGGAAAGTCAAAATAAAACGTAGATAATAATAGGAATGGGGAACACGCTCTGGCAGTCGGTATGCACTACGTAGTATTTTGCAAGGGTTAACATTTTATGTGTGGGCGCTCGAAAAGAGAAGAAGGATTCAAATTAAATATTCCAAAAACGATTTGTTCAATCCGAATGAATAATTTTGATATTTTTCGTCAAAATCAGTTCGAAATATTATCGCCATATATAACTATATATATATGTCACTCAGGAGCCGTTTCCATTTTGGCTCTTTTCACCACGGTCTTGGGTACCCACCAAAATGAGCATTTTGCACTGAGGTACTCATCACAAGTATTTCCCTCTCGCTCTTCTCTTGCCTGCCGAGTAACATCTCTTTCTAGCTGGCGCGAAACGTCCCGCCCAATATCTCCAGTTCCAGGTAGACAGGTAGATCGATTCTGTTCACTTTCGGGTTTTATTGCTTTGTTTACATATTTCATAGATTAGTTGTTTTGCAATTTTTATTTGGGTTAGATTTTTCAGTAGAATTAGGGAATATTTGGACTGTGGTTAGATTTTTCTGTAGGATTAAGCAATTTTTTATTTTTCTTTGTTGTTTATTACACAAATTCACATGATATGACAATACGGAAAAATCATATTGATGCATACCAATCACAGGTATACCCGAGAAGTATGCAACATTTTTTTAAACTTGCCATTTTTAAGAATGTCGCAGGCGCCTGAGCGTATTGAAACCCAGCATACTTAATTCTGGTATAAAACTCTATTTTCGAAAATTTTAATTAAGCTAGTCGCATTACTCGAACAACAAAAAAATTGTCATGGAAAAATATCCTTCCACGGGAGCATGTATTGGTTTTAGCAAAATTACCTGAAAAATATTTTTGTAATATTTTCTGAGTAATTTTCTATATATATGCTTTTGAATGAACATTCTATCTTTATAGTTGTCTTAGATATGATTTTTTTTTTAAATTTTCTCTAAAAACCACCTTTTTCAAGGATATTCAAGGACTATAGGGGATCGAGAGCAAAAACTTCCCGAAAATAATTGTTTTGCATTTACCTAAACAGCAAAATAACTAAAGTTGAAATCGGCTTCCGGGGCAGAATATATCTTAAGTGCTATACCCCTTTTTCAAGGATTTTATTTAAGGACATATTAGGGATTTTTTTCGAGAGCATTAAAACTTCCCGAAAATATTGATTTTGCCATTTAACAGCTAAACATGACTTGAATTAACTAGTAATTTGAAATTCGGCTTCCGTTGGGATTTCTAGAATCACTATGCTTATAGTGCTATACCCTTTGAAGTTTTTTATTTATAGGACCATCATTAATTTTTTTTTAATTTAAAATTTCAAATGATGGATATTTCCATTTAAACAGCTCAAACATACTTGATTGAAAGCTCACTAGTAATTGTGCTCTAATTCAATTAGTTGGGTTTATTATGAATATGTAACTTACGATAGTAACATATCGACTAATGTCAGAGCTATCGACTATTCAGACTATCAAGAGGCCATTTACACGTTAAGACATTTCGATAATGAAACAAATTTTCGTTGGCAAAGGAGGCAAGGGGAAGAGAGAAAAACGCTCCCATACCACATTCCCGTGCGTCCCTAGCCCAACAAAAAGTGTGTTTCATTATCGAAATGTCTTAACGTGTAAATAGCGTACAATGGTCGTAACTATCGATCGTTTTCCAGCTCTAGCAAAAATATCATAACCTTCGGTAGGTTTTTTTCTTAGAGCTGCCAGACAAAAAACGAATAATTCACGCTTTAACTTGTATCAAATAATTTAAATTGAATCAAATTCAAGACAAATGCTCGACAAAATGCAAAATTAAACCGTTGTTTTGCATTAATGGTGTAATCTGTTTAGGGTATTATAACAGGTCAGTTCCAAAATTGAATTTGTAAGTAAGTACATACATACGTACCTATATAATTTTTTCTTGGACATTGAGAAGTGCAATGAAACTATGGCATTAAGAATGGAGAATAAAAGCTTTCCAATCAATTTCTTAAAATTTTCTTTTTATCTCAAAGGCAGAATTAATCTTCGTTCACAGTCAAAGGATATTTGAAAGAAGCTGGCGCCAATTTGTTTTCATCGTTCTTTATGAGAGTTTTAAGAATATCGTGAAAGATCTTCCATTGCCTAATATGTATCAATATATACGTAGGTACATGTAGAGTGCACAATGATGCATGTGAGTGTCCAGCCGGAAATGTCCCGGTGAAACAATCAATGATCTCAGCATGACATTAGAGCCGCGACTCCTCCTGATTATACACCAACTTTCTAACGAAATTTACACACAAGCGGCATTGGCCGTCATCAGAGTACATGTCACAATTTGGTAATCGAATTAGGAGTAGATCTACTCCGTCGCACAGTGAGATTTCAGCGGCAAAAAATAGGATTTTTTGACCATCCTAATTTTATGATTTGTCGATTTAATCTAAATGAGAAAACTCTAGATAAGAATAATTCAAAACTGTTTTTTCAAAAAACATAATTTTTTTTATATAAAAAATTTAAGCTAAAGATAGAAAATGTTTTTTCTTCGAAAAATTGAAAAAAAAAAATTTTCCAATTGGTTCCCATTTTTTTTCGGATTAAATCTACCACTGTTGCTATAAAGGTGATTTTTTTTATTAAAATTTAGAGTTTGATTTTTAAAAGGAATTCAAAACTGTGGCATTTTATTGAATATCGAAGAGGAGGTGGGCTATCAAAAATTCTACCTCGAAAATGGCGCCTTTCCTTTTTTCAATGGACAAAAAGTTTATATGCTTTGTCGTGCTTTGTCTTCTAGTTGATAAAAAATAAAAGTCTGGAGTTTGTTCTAACGATCTATGAAAAAAAAAATTTACCGCCCACTTACGATTGTCTCGATAAAGTCCATTTTTTTTTTGTTAAAAATCACCGCGCAAATGTCTGGATATTAAGAAAAGAAAAAAATCATTGCATATGTTAAGGATGATCAGTATTCATTAACGCTTTATTATAATTTCTGATGGCAATGTTTTTAAGAAATTAAGAACTAACTAAGGGTCAATTACAAAAACAAAACATTATATTAAAATTTTTGTTTACGAATGTGAGAACATACGAAACTATGATGACATTTATACTGAAAAGGCAGTTATCCAGGGGAGGTACCCCTAGGGACTGTCAGATTTGAACAATTTTTTTATATATACACCTAAGTCTGTTTTTACACGGTTTTTTTACACGGTTTTGATATAACACGGTTTGAAAATTGAATATTTTTAATTTTTTTACACGATTTTATTACCATTTAGCACGATTTGAAATTTTATGTACTTAAATTTTTTTTGTCAAATTTAATTTTTGCGAAGTATGTTCATATCACAAAAAAGTATTTATGAAAGAAAAAAGTCTGAAACCATCGATAGTATCAATAGTGCTATCGATAGTTTGCGAACACTAGCTTAAAGATCAATGTCTTTTTTTACACGGTTTTTTTTTACACGGCTTCTTCTGGAACCAATCTACCGTGTAAAAACAGACTTAGGTGTATATTCGTTTTTGAGTATAAACAACATTCTGACAAAGTTTCATTAAAATCGGTTGAGTTTTAGATGTAACATGCCATACAAAACTGCATGTGGGGGTCTATGGGGGATACCTGAATGTGTGAAGCGATTTCGATAAATTTTAGTTTATATCTTAATGACCTCAATTTACATCCGCATACCAGTTTTCATTGTGATAGGACTATTCCTTCTATTTTTTGCCGCACGATGTATGGAGCAATCCCACTGTGCGTCGTATCGATACTTCTATCGATGACAATGCCATTGTAATTGAGAAGTACTCAAATTTCCCCCTTGATATCCTTGGTGAAAAAAATTAATGAATTCGTCCTTTATGAGAAAATTTCCGGCTGGGTGTCTGCATGGTCTGAGTACCTGAACGTGTGGTTATCTTTGCCATTATTTCTATCCATTTAAACATTTTTATGAACAACTTTATGATTGCGTAAGTTCCTACGCGCGCCTAAACAAGTGCTCACATGGATGTGTGTGCGTGTGTGTGTGTGTGTGTGCATATTCCCTCAAGATTTTGAGACCCCGTATCCGCCTTTTCATCGTCGTCGTGTACGGGTATAAACGTGATGATCGTAAATCAATCGTAAATCAAGCACAGCCAAAGCGGAACAAGTGCAAACCAAAGACAGGCAGCACTACAAGCAACAATAACAACGAGAACAACAACAACAACAACAACAAAAATCAACATATGACAAGAACATCAACCGTAACAGTAACAAAAACATTAACATCATCAGCAACAACAACAACAACAACAACAACAACAACAACGAGAACAACAACAACAGAGGACAAACGATGACATCTGCATGGAAGGAATGAAATGAAGAAAGAAGTTGTCGTGCACACATCATTGTGCGGTAGTTCCGCTGGTGAGAACTTCCACACGTATTCCGAATTTCAGCCTCAATATTAACGTGTCATGTTTCCGCTGCGGCCCCACCTCCTTCGCTCTGGACCCGTAAATGCGGTAGCCTGGTGTGGTGAATTGTTGAACGATTTGGCTGGCCGCAGTTGAGGCCGTAGTGCAGAGCAGAAGCTGAAGCAATTTGATGTGTCACTGCAGAGAGTCCGTTCGACGCTTGATGTTGAACCTGATGTTGATGCTGTTGTTGACTGCTCTGCTGGCTGGCTGGCTGGCTGGCTGGTGATGGCGATAGCGATGGTGCTGGCGATTTGTCGTATCAGAAGCACACTTGTGGCCTTGTGTGGGAACTCTCCGTCTGAGTGACGATGAGGATGAGGATGACGATGACTATGACGACGAACAGGCATTCACCGACGGCAACAAGCAACCGAACAACTGAACAACCGAACCGAAAGGCAGACAGACAGACGGACGGACGAGCAAGCGAACAGCAGTAACAGTAACAGTAGATAAACAGGCTCTAGAGGAGGCCGACACTTCGATTGAGGCAGAGGGCAGATAGCAGAGGTAGCAGCAGCATCAGCATCAGCACCAGCAAGTCAAGCAGCGCGAATCAGCGAACCCCGTCACAGCGAAGGCGAGAAAGCGCTCGACGACGAACGTATCAGATTTCAAGCTCTTGAAAACATAATCATATATTAAAAGATGTCACTTTGACATTTCGCCTGGTCTTTTACATGGCAATAATCATAATTCATTTTTTCTCAAGCGGCGAGAGTGGCGAGAGCAGATAACGTACCCAGCCGGAAATTTTCTCATAAATGACCAATTCATTAAGTTTTTCATTGCCATCGAGAGGAAATGTTATTCATTGCAACTCCAATGGCATTGTCATCGATAGAGGTATCGATACGACGGAGTAGATCTACTCCACTTTCGATGACCAGCTCGTGACATATGCTTTTATGACTGCCAATCCCGCTTGTGTGTTAATTTCATTAGAAAGTTGGTGTATAATCAGGAGAAGTCGCGGCTCTAATGTCATGCTGAAATCATTGATTGTTTCACCGGGACATTTCCGGCTGGGTATGAGCGTTCGTACGTACGTATGTGTGTGTGTGTGTGTTTGTATGCATGTATGTGGACCCAGAATCGGACTTGGAATCGGAATCGGCACATCCAAATCATAATCATAGGCACCACAGTCACACAGACATTCCAATTCGGGAGGCCGAAACAGCGGCGCGGCGCGGCGCGCGCGAGTGGCGTTGTTCCACTGTTGGTTTTAGTGCCGATTCAACATGCGCCAGACCATGTTTCATATTATTTATGATGGTCCTAAGTTATAAAAGGTACAAGTGTTTGAAGCGCATCAACATCTCAGTTTACGAGTTTATCATCGCATGCCCCATGGACGAGTGATACGCTCAAACTCGCATACTCACGTACGCACACGCACACGCACACATGTTGGTGAACGCACAAGGATCCCATGTCCCAAAAAGATCCACTCAGCGATAGGCACAGATGAGAAAGATGTAAAATGAAATTCAGATGTGCCCAGAAGACAACAGCCTCCCCTTGTGGCACTTCCCAAATCATTTTCAACGAAATGGAAATCCTTTTCCTTGATGCGATCGCTGGCACACACGCATATGCAAGTACTTTAAAAGAAATATGTATGTGTGTGTATAGAAGTGTTTGGCTGAAGAAAACCAAAAAAAAAAAAAAATGAACCAACAGAGAATAATGTAAAATTCACGACCTTTAATGGGTCATATTAAGTATGTGGGACTTTTGGACACGCCCCTTGTAAATTCGAGCTGTAGGATTAATTGCTTTACAGATGTGCTCAATACCGAAATGTTGAAGCCAAAAGGTGGGAGGTCATCCGATTCTATTCGCAGGACTTTATTCGTATAAATATACTCGTACTTTGGTAACGTGTTAATTCTAGTGAGAATGTATTCATACTGTGTGAAGACGAGACAAGAGCTGAGAGAGAGAGAGGAGAGAGAGAGAGAAGAGAGAGAGAGAGAGAGAGAGAGAGAGATAGAGAGATAAGTAGATCATAAATAATGATTCTATTCAGTGATATCAAGGGCCCCCACATGTAATTCCTATGTATTCCTTTGCATTTGATAAAGAATGCGTATCGGAAGAATCGGAAAAAAATCGGCTCACTCAAAGCAGCCTTGTTGATGGGACTCGATGGTCCCTTTTAAAGGAATTCGCATGAATGGTTTTTTTTTTTTTTTAAATTTTGTGATGTCCGTGCGGGTTTGAGGGACACCAATATTCACCAGATTTCACCAGATCTATAACTAATTTAGAGAATAAATCGAATTATTATCAATAATAATATATTTATATCCCATTTAACTGGCTTACAAAATTTTGCAATTTTTGCGAGGACATTAAAAATGCGGATTTTTTAAAAACCGAATGCAAAAAACTAATCATTGACTAATTATCGATTATTAAATATTATCGATTATTAAATTTATCGCTTATGGAAGTTATCGATTATGAAAAATGATCGAGAATGGAAAATTTTGATTATAAAATTGATCGACTGGCAAAACAATCGATTATCGAAAATTATCGATTATCGAAATTACCTGTTATCGATTACCGAAACGATCGATAAATCTTAAGCTCTAACTATATAACACTCATAAATAAGATGAACTTACACATCTTCTTGCCCCTTCAAGTCATGCAAAATTTACAGAAATTCTGCGAGTCTTATGTGTCCCATTTTTTAAATCAAATGAGAATTATAGGTGTCATGCTAAACTGCGTATGCCATGGTTCTCCAGCTGTACTCTTAAGGGAGCGCAGATAAAGATTTTTGGTTAACAATTATTTTGTTATTAATATGTACAATGTATGTATGTATGTCTCCTCAGCGATGCCGGTTCGGGCCGCCTTTTACACGAAGAAACGATACTACAGCTGCCGAGCTAACTAACACACACCTACGGCAATTCATATGGGTAAAAGTTACTTTATCAATTTTAAGTCCCGAATTGAAGAATGTGGAAAATGGTTATTTTGTTTCTAACTATTATCGTGCAGCTCTTCCGGTAATTTTATACTTATAAAATTTTATGCCGATCAGAATGGCAATTAGATATGTTCGGACGTGACAAAAAGTTTACATTTTTTTTTGGTAAATACCCATATGCTCCATTTCCGTTACACACTCAATTAATAAGCAACTAAAAAGGTTTAATGACTCCAATTTTATGTTGCATGTCGCATCTACCCGGATATCCAGTATCCCGTGTATCCTGCTAAATCACTATCCGTTGCATCTCTAAAAAAAAACCGTAACGGTTTGGGTAACCGTAACATCTACTAAGTAGATGAAATTTTCTCGGAACAATTATTTATGTATGTATTTCTTCAGTTCCGAAGTCTCCAAGTCCAAGGCTACAAATTTGTCATAGAGAGGAAAGTAAAATAAGAAAGGATTTGCGAGACATAGCCATAAAAAAGTGCGCAACTTAGTTCACGGCCACAATTTTTAATACCAATTTCAAATTGATCTTTTGCTAATTCGAAAAAACCAAATACAGGGATTTGCCAAATAAATCAAGTACTTTCAGGAAGGGCAGTCCAAATTTTGTTAAAAAGTTCAAAGCAAATTAAAAAAGGATTAAAAAGGATAAGGCTATGGTAAAAAGAGAGCAACATAATGCAATGGTTATTCATATTAATTTGCGGCTTAAAAGGTCTGATTATCAATTTCATAAAAGTCTTATAGGGTATTTACATATACGTTTTAGCGCTACTCGTTTAAGCTAAAACGACTAAATCAAAACGGGGTGTTTACATATGCGCATGTCGTTTTGTCATTTTGTGGTTCTCGTTTGTTTGCTTAACACGTGAAATATGGCTGAATATTGTTATTTAGAAAAGAAGCAATTATTGAAATTGTGTTCGTTTTCTACATTGGTTGTGGAAACAACCTCAAAATTTTTAAATTCGAAATTTCAATTACCAAATGTTTTGCATTTTTATAGTGATGACACTCAGATTTCGATATTTTTATGAGTTATAAGCAGGATTTATTTTGTTTAGCTACTTGTTTTAAATTAAAACAGGAAAGTTTCTCGTTTTAGTTTTGTATGATAAAACGGGAAAAATCTAAGTTGTTTTAGTGATAAAACGAGCAAAGTTGCTAAAACGCGAATAAAACGACATATGTAAACGGCCTATTAATCAAATTTGGGTAATCAAAAGACTTCAAGGACTTCTATTGTCCAGAGCTTATAGGTCTAAATTGAGATCCATTCCGATTCATTTCTTTTCCAATTTGAACTCGAAGCTTTTTCTAAATGGTTTGCTGTTCTCAGGAAAAATTGGAAGAGGAAAAAAAGAAGAGAGATCTATTGACGAAAAATAGCATCAGGACTAAGCTGAATTATTCGTTTGCTCCTTTTTGTGAAGATTTTTTTGAGAAGGTATGCATGCAATCGAGTGTCGTTAATACCATTTGATGGCACATTGCGTTTTGCGTGTAACATGAGAATCGCCCGAGTTGAAACACAGAGAAAAACAAGATCCCGCTGGGCCAATGGTTTCACAAATATTCATGGGAGTTGCGCTATGTTTCTTTTTGTTTTTTTTTTCGGTTTCGGTTTGTTATTTTTTTTTTTCCATATTGTGTGAATGGTTTTCGCGTTTTCGGTGTAACAAATATATGTACATACATAGGCATACATAGGTGAGACTGTGGCGCGTCATTCCCATTGAGCGCGACTTTTTGCTGTACTTGTTATTTGTATCGCAAACATTTCTCGCATTGATTTGTTTGTGTTGCCAGCGTCGCCGCGGCTATTGGTGGCTGACGGGTTGGCTGCTGCTGGTGACCGATATTTTCTTTACAAATTTTTCAATTGCATTCGTTCGCACGACACGACGGACGGACGGACGGACGGACGGCGGAAGAGAAGAAAAAAAAAAAACGCAATACAAAAAGGTGATGAAATCTAAACTTGATCCTTTCAACGCACATGGCTCGTATCTCCCGCGGTGATAATTCGAATCTGAAAGTACGCCGCTGCTCTACCCGATGTGATAATGATTTGTTATGTTTTCTCTCCTTTCCGTCTCCGCTGCGACACTGTGCGTCGTGCCCACTACGCTCCCGTTCAATCGGCCTGGCCTCTGTGTTTTGTACGCTGCAGACGAGATGATTTTACGGCGCTGCATTCAGTCGTAAGATTATGATTTTTCGCACAATTGAGAGCAAACAATGCCACGAGACTGCGAACATTCAACGTTCAATATGTATATTGAAGGATATTCCATCAGTGCGGCGGTCCTTTGTCTTTCAGTCAGTTTCTCAAGCCCCAGCTCTGTCCCATTTCATAAGTTCAAGGTGTGCACACAGTTAAGTACATAGTTGAAAATCACATACATACATATATTCCTCTTTCGATCGCATTTTTTCTTGCGTGGAAAATTTAAAAACTCGTAACTTTGAAAACCGCACGTTAATCGCATCTTTAAGAAATATAACTCATAACGACATATAAAGAAAAAAAATATATATATATATATTTTTTTTTTTTGCTTTTTCCCCCTTTTGTTTTTAATTAGTATACATTCTTCAACCTGTGTCCGACCTTCGTCGGCAGTCTTGCGTGATATTTTACGAGTCCACTCAAATCGAAGCCGGAGCCACAGTCAGAGCCGAAGTTGATATTAAATTTGAAGTGGAAGTGGAAGTTGAGGCCTTGTACTGTGTGCTGCTGCTGCCGCCGCCGCCGCACAGTGGTAATGCTTCATACATATCGTGGTAAAAGATAGGAGGAGTGCTCCTAGAATAATGAACAGCGCTGGGATATACATACATATATGCATTTATAAATTTAAAGCATACTTTATGGAGTAAACATTTTGTTCAACTCACATAAAGTTAAGATTCAAATAGATTTTTAACTTCAATATGAATTTTTTTTGAAGGTAGAAAAGCCGTTTGAAGTTCAACTTCAATAGACTTATTCACAAAATGTTGGTATGAAAAGTTTTTCCCCCATAAAGTATGCTTTAAATTTATAAATGCATATATATCCGAGCCCTGATAATGAAATCGGGCATCGAGCTTTATTTTAATGGAATTAAGAGAAAAAAAAAAACGAAGATTCATCAAAATAAAAATGATTTTTCCATATCAATTTTTTTCCTCTCATTTGAGTTTTTTTTTTTTTTTTTTTTTTTTAATTTTGCATACAGTTTGCTAACTACAAGGCAGAAAAGATCCTGAAAGTTTCATCATAATCTGCTCCAACTTACCATCCATAGCTGTCATTACCAGGGCTCGGATTCTGTTGACTTTTATACATTTAAAGCATACTTTATGGAGTCCAAATTTTGTTCAGCTCACATAAAGTTAAGATTCAAATCGATTTTTAACTTCAATATGCATTTTTTTTTTTGAAGTTAGAAAAGCAGTTTGAAGTCCAACTTCGCTAAAATTGTTCACAAAATGTCGGTAAAAAAAATTTTGGCCCGTAAAGTATGCTTTATATATTTTTAAATCAATAAAATCCGAGCCCTGGTCATTACAATCGACTACCCTAAAAGTATACTATCGAAAATGTTCGAAACTTAAATTGCAATTTTTTCCTGGACTTTGTATCGAAAATCGACGATTTCCAAAAATTGCCAAAATATGCCGAACATTTTTTTCCCCATAATATGTTAGAAAAAGCTCTAAACTTCAATTTTTTGCCAATTAGAAAACAACAGATCGTAGCAGAAATGTGTTCCTTCCCAAAAAAAAAAATAAAATATCAAATGTTGTATTTATACAATAATATATGTATATATTAAGGTGGATCGATTTTATAACCTCCTATTTCCCTAGCAGAATATTATTCTGTTGCCCGCACTTAATAATTATGCCGAAGAAACTATAGGTCAAATGTGAATTTTTTACCTTCCGCTTTTGCAAACAAAGGTTTTTCATGCCATATTCGACTTATTTTGGTCATCATTGTTGGTGGAAAACATCTCCAAAACTCGAGCCATTGAAAAAATTTTATATTTTCTTTAAGAACTGTCTTAAAATGGCCAATTTATGATGATTTTTCATGCAAAATTTTATCATATCTCATGCCTAAAATTATGCTAAGAATCAAAATGAGAAAAATTCAATTTAAAATTTTTTTTGATTAGGTAGAAATTACATAAATTTGTAGCATGCTTTTAGGCATATTTAAGATGGGCCTTCTTTTTGAAAAGCGAAAGAAAAAAATTCGGCTTTGACCTATGGTTCCCTGGGCATTTTTTCTCCAAAAAAAATTGTAGAATCTTATTTCACTAGGGCAATTTTCAATTTTTGTTTGTCGAACAAAACGATCTACCTATAATATATATATATATATAGTCATTTGCATTTCCCCCTAACTTTTAAACCACTTATCGTTTTTAACTTAATCCTTCGGTGGATCCATGACTAAATTTTGTATTTCACTTAAGGAAATCATTTGAGTATGTATAAGGAATGATTTTCTTTACCATTAATGCAACACTGAATTTGTCAATTATTTCCCTATAATCTTTATGCGACTTCCAACGGGTCTTCCAAGTGAAAATATTATCTTTAAAAAAAAAAAAATGTATGGTTTTCTCTCACTTAGACAATCCCCTACGAAACTGCATCATTAATTTTTTGAAATGAATTGTTTGAAAACTGGATGTTTTTGCCAGCAAACACCCACTGTGCGCTGTCGCCGCCAATGCGAATTGTGATCGTAAATTATGGAAACTTTAAAGCCGCTTAAACATGACCTAAGTGCCCATCTTCGATGGCTCTTCATTAAAGTGGAAAAACTGTTTTCATTTCTCTTTCCCTTTCCCTTTGCCTTCGCCGTCTTCCCCTTTTCCTTGTTGTGGCTTTTTTTCTCTATCGAGAAATTTGCATATTTTCCCTACGGCCGTCTACTACTGCCAGGTCAATAAAAAAGTAAAAAAAAAAAAAAAAAAATAGTAATAATAAAAAAGAAATGCATAAAAAAAGAAAAACTTTTACTGCAATTGAAAATTCCACTATTTTAAATGCTTATGTCTTGTTCCTCCTCATAACCTTTTACATGAGCTGCAGCAACACTGGCACTATGTAGCACCATCAACCCACAAAACCATTGAGTGTAGGCGAGCGAAGGCAGAAAAATGAGTAGTGGGGGCAGGGCAAAAAGTGGGCCCTAAAATTGTTTAATGTGTGCGCTAGAGTTTTATATACCCACACAATTTTTTTTTTTTTTTTTTTTGTGCTCGCAGCATTTTTATGGCGCTGCTGCACCAACGCGGCGGCGCTAACCTGAGCGATTTTGATGGTTGTGTTTTTTATGTTTTCTATGTTTTTTTATTTTTTTGTTTTTTATTTTTTTATGTTTCTTCAGTTTCCTTAAGTTTTTTTTTGGTTTTGTTGAAAAATAATTAAATCATAAACAGGGAAACTCGCTTGCTCGCTTGCTTGCTGGCCATTCGAAAGGAACACACTCCCAAATCTTTTAAATGAAGCCATTAACTCTTTTACGAGCAATCTTCTTACTTCCGAGTTTGGGGCTTCGTAGACACAATTGCTTAACTTCGGTGTTGTTCGCATTGTTAGCCGTAAAACCGCAGAGGTCTATTCAATTCGATGTTTCAGAAGACCCAGAAAGCAGGCAACTCAGCGGGAATCAATAAAAAAAAAAGAGGTTTTCTTTGTGAATACACCTGAACCGTAAATGGTTACATTGAACTGTTTTGCATTTTGGAATTCTTTTCTTTTTTTTTGGAATTTTTTTTTGGAATTTTTTTTTTTAAGAACGTATAAAATCGTTTAAGCCAAAATAAACTACACACCTGAGAGAAATATTTTTTAAATTGTTTCCCATCAAGACTTCTCAGGCTGTTTATTTTTATATTTATTTTTTATTTTTCTTGATAAACTCCAAAATTATTCAAATTGAGGCATTTATGTTATCGCGACGCATAATTTTTTAAGCGCTTTAAAATCGCGTTGATTAAATTAATTAAACAATTTAGTAAACTCTTTTTATTGTGGCTCGTCAATTAAGGATGATATATTATGGAATGAGAATGAAATGGTGAATGATAATTTTAAACGTTCAAATAATTCTTGTCGCTAGAAAATTTTCTATTTCGGTACATTTTGAATAAGGATTTTAAGTTTACAGTTAAGTGGGTTACCATCAGATGCGGACCGTTATTGCTGGTGCTAATTATGCGACATAAATAAACCTAGGCATTGAACCGTCGGCTGATAATTCTAACACTTCAGAAAAATCTATTAGACAATTAGTCTTTTGGCTCAATTTGGAGTATATATGGAATTTAATGGTATCGAATTGACCAACTTGTGGAAATATCGCATATGAATAATTTAGGTACGTAGTGGTTCATCAAACTACTCAAAAGCATACATAGTTTTGAGCACCTGGTTGATTCAGACATTTAACTTATGAGCATTGGATTGAGCTGGTGCATAGCGAATATCGAGTAGCGAGCTGTAACTATCGAATTCGATGGTTTGAATATGAAGATATAAATATCATGGTTATATTCGGGACATTTACTTTAGCATTGAAGGTGGCTGGCTGTGACGGGTGACTGTATGGATGGTCGAGTTTGATATGAATGATGGGTGATGTGATGATGTGATGGATGGTGAGTGATGGTGATGTTGATGATGGTGATGATGATGATGATGGTGATGATGATGGTGATGATGTGTTGATGGTGATGATGGTGATGATGTTGTTGATTGTGATGTGTGATGTTGTTGATGTTGTTGATGTTGTTGATGTTGTTGATGTTGTTGATGTTGTTGATGTTGTTGATGTTGTTGATGTTGTTGATGTTGTGTGTTGTTGATGTTGATGTTGTTGATGTTGTTGATTGTTGATGTGATGGTGATGTTGTATGATGTTATATGTATGTGGTGATTGGTGGTGTACGGTGTGTGAGTTTTGGATGATGAGATTTTGAGTGATGTATGATTGTTTGTTGTGATGGTGATGATTTGATGATGATGGTGATGGTGATAGTATGGATGATGATTGTTGATGATATGATGTGTTAGATGATGATGATGGATGATGATGATGGTGTGATGGGTTGAGTATGGTTGATGTGATGTATGATGTGTGATGATGATGTTGATGGTGATGATGTTGTTGATGGTGATGATGTTTTTAATGGTGATGATGATGACGGTCATGATGATTATAACTTACGCACGTTCTTGCTTCTTCACGTCTCGAAAAATCTTCAGAATTTCTGCGAGTCTTATGTGTCCCATTTTATAAGCCAAATGAGAATTTTAGGCGTCATGCAAAAATTTTATTCTTTGCACTGATGCCAGACCGAGGGGGTTTTATTCCGTTTTGAGGGATTTTTTCGATTTTATCTTTAACCAAAAATCACTTCAAATGTTTACAAGTTATACAAAAACATGGAAATACATTAAAAATGGGGAGTTTCCCCAGCTAAGTTTCTGCAATATTACGATTAATTAAAAAAAATTGTCTTCAATATTTCAATCGGAGATTCTTTTGCATCAGAATCGTACGAAAAATTGACAATATAAAAACAGGGCCTAGTTCTCGTAGATATATCATGAGTGCAAAACTCTCTCTACCCCTCTCCGAGTTGTATCTTGTCATCGATTTAAGTGATCCGATAAGTCCCCCATCAGCGTTGCTAGATGACTTGTCTTGCAAATGGAATTTTTTCACTCCACCATTTTTTCCACAAAAAGTGGAACGTCTGGCAGTGCTTGTCCCTACAAGTGTTGCAGCGAATGTCAAATTTTGGCATTCACGGATGCAAATATTTGCGGCAACACTTGTCCCTGAATATTATGAAAAAATATTATAAATTTCAGACTCGAAATTCTGACTATCTTGGTATGTGCACGAGTCTAAGGACTAGCAGTTCCGAAAATTTGGAAGCATTCTCGTACACTGTCTTAATTGGCACTCACTCACGCTCCATTTACAGATGATAAAGCTTGGTGTGGCCATTTGTCTGGGAAAAAATTAGAAAATCCAACATTGCGAGAGCCCGATGCGAGAGCGCGAGACGAGACGCACACAAATTTTAATACATTTAATCGTATGGTTCAAGCTCCAATGTATCGCACTGCGAGAACTCGTAGAGAGAAAATTTAGAAAAATTTAATATTTCTCGTTGCGAGGCAATTTGACAGGTTAATGATGTAGCTTTTGTTTTGAGTACTCGCTATTGGGTACTCGTTTAAACTAATAAAACAAAAACTGTTCACTGTTCCGTGAAAAAGAGCTTTTAAAATATTTCGCGAGCTTTGGTTAATTTTGAAATTTTTTTGAAAAATTTGAATGAAAATTTTCAACTCAAGTGATAACGTATAATTTTTATGAGTACTCGGTACTCGTTCGATTGGTAATTGGTTCAAATATTGCATTACTAGAAGCGAAATTATGCTATCATTTTCAAAACTCTCATTGGAGATTGAAATGCGTCACGCAAAACATTTTCGTGACGTCACGCACTCGCGCATCGCGCTCTCGCAATATTGGATTTTGGGCTTTAAACATAAGCTTAAATGTCATTTAAATATCTCAAAAAATATTCATACATATATGTATGTACATAGAGTGACGGGGAGGCAGACAGATAGACTGCCAGACAGAATGACAAATAGACTGACAGACAGATTGATAGACAGACTGACAGAAAGACTAACTGACATACAGACTGACAGACCGAAAATCTGACAGAATGACAAATAGAATGACTGACAGACTGACTGACAGACTGACTGACTGACTGACTGACAGACTGACTGACTAGACTGACTGACAGACTGACTGACAGACTGACAGAAAGACTGACAGGTAGACCGATAGACAGACTGTCAGAATGACATGACTGACAGACTGACTAGATAGCATGACAGACTGACGACTGACTGACAGACAGACTGACAGATAGCATGACAGACTGACTGACTGACTGATAGACAGACACATGGACGGATAGGCGGGCAGACATGTCGAAACTCCTAGTGACACTGCTCATTCCTGTAGATTTTCCATGCGGTCTCTTCCGACTGTTTCGGGGTGTTACACACAGCCCCACAAACGCAATATACCCGATTCGACACAGAGCGTATCGGATATAATAAAAAAATATTGATGTTGCAGTCAATGTCCTTGCAAAAGTTGTTTGGTACCTGTTGATGTTTTTCTTTTATTTATTTTTTTTTATCTTTCTATTTTTAATTGTTCGTCTTTTTGTTCTTCTTCTTTTTCGTAGCTTAGGGCTTATGAGTGATTTTTATTGATATGTTGTCTCCACTTTCAGCCAGAACTGCTCTATTCTCAGCGTGAGCACAGACATATTACCGACTTTTATTTGCACTGAGAGATTGCATCGCATCGATCCGTATTGCATGGCGTTCACATGTCTTATTCGTTTACAACGTTTGCTTGAAACAGAACAGAACAGAACAGAACCGAACCGAACGGAGTAGAACAGAAACACGCAGGGCTATAAAAATTTCCGAAGAAAACAGCCTGAACGATAATAGCTCTTATGGGCGCTACGACTTTGGCGACCAACGTGTAACAAATCACGAGGATTTTAACTCGCGAGCAAAGCACTTTTTATTTTATCTCTTCGTGAGGACGGTTTTCTTGATGGAACTGGACATAGTGACTACTACTGTTGGCTAGCAGTGGCCGTCGCGGGATCAACGACAAGGAAATGAATGAAAAAAATAAAAAAAATAAAAATTAAGAAAAAAAAAATGGGAAAAAAAAGGCGCTGCGGCTGCTGTTCTCTACTTTAAGACATCTTAGTTTGGAGACCATAAAAATTTCGCAAGGATTCAGTCATAATTTTCAAATAAAATTGGAGTCGTTTATTTCCTTTTTTTTTTTTTTTGTTCTCTTTCTTTTTTAGATAAGCATTTCAGCTCACGAATTCAGAAGTGTGGAATTCATATGTTTCTTTTTCCTGACGTCAAGAAGCAACAACAACAAAAAGAAGAAGAAGAATACAAATAAACCTGACCATCGTGACTGTTGCAGATTTATGGAGCTTCTCTAATTTTAAATTTATTTTAAACTCTTTTTTTTTTATAGGAACATTCTGCAGACATATTATATGTGTGTAATTCTGTTGTGGATTATTATAGGGTGTAATATGGCGAGGAGAATATTCAAGCAGCACCTGAGCCAAAAATCGTGGCCTTAAAACTTTCATTTGACTTGGGGTTAACTAACCAAAGATCCAACCCGAAAAACATTCGAGTCTGGATACTGTGAGTCCCGGGATAGAGGGAACAACTTGGTTGTGTGAATACATAAGGTCAGGCTTTCACAATAGATTCGAAATTTTCACGAGAAGGCCTCTGAAAAATCATAAGGACAATGTAACATACAAACATCCCTATTGAAATTTTTTTCGAGGAACCCAGGTTTTTATTTAAAAAAATAATTTTTTGTGAGCCTTGCATGCAAAAAATTGTGTAGGTACTTACATTTTTGATTGAAATAAATGAAATTAAACATGCAAAAATTCAGTCTCGATAGTATGGACAGTCTCGGTAACATGAACAGTAGTCGATAGTTTGAAATGCCTTGGAAATATGAACAGAACTCGATAGTGTGAAAAATTTCGGTAATATGAACAGTACTCGATAGTGTGAACAGACTCGGTAACATGAACAGTACTCGATAGCGTGAACAATCTAAGAAATATGAACAGGTCTCGATAGTGTGAAGAACCTCGATAGTATGAACAGTCTCGGTAACATGAACCGTACTCGATAGTGTGAACAAGCTAAAAAATATGAATAGGCCTCGATAGTGGGAACAATGTGAGTAATATGCACAGTACTGGATAGTGTGAACAATCTAAGAAATATGAATAGGCCTCGATAGTGTGAAGAACCTCGATAGTATGAACAGCCTCGATAGTGTGAACAATCTAAGAAATATGAACAGGTCTCGATAGTGTGAAGAGCCTCGATAGTATGAACAGCCTCGATAGTGTGAACAGCGTCGGTAACATGAACCGTACTCGATAGTGTGAACAATCTAAGAAATTTGAATAGGCCTCGATAGTGGGAACAATTTCAGTAGTATGAACAGGCCTCGATAGTGTGAACAGCCACGGTAATATGAACAGCCTCGATAGTGTGAACAATCTCGGCAATCTGAACATGCCTCGATAGTGCGATCAGCATCGATAATATGAACAGGCCTTGCGATAATACGAACAGGATTAGCTCACTTTGTCCAGAATCGACTGGATATTAATACCTAATATACTTATTTATGATGTATGTAAATATGTTTGTATGAATGTACATATGTATAATAATTAACTATATTTATAAATGTATAAAATACATATGTATGTATATAATAAATAATAAAAATGATATAAATGAATAAAAATTGTCAAAACTTGCAAATATTTCGAAAATATTTTTGTCAAAAAAAAAAGAAATTCAACACATCTCTACACACACTCGCGTACACAAATACTTAAATGGCTTTATGGTATGAATTAATATTGTTTTTTTTTTTTTTTTTTTTTTTTTTTGGTTAAACCGAGAGATAGCGAGATAAATTTATGTACAAATGTCGCCTTGTCATATTTGACGTCTTCGGCATAAATCAAATGAAGATCGTATGCCGCTCAGCAGCCACTTGATTGATAATATAACACGCATTTATTATGTCGCAGGGAAAGTCGTGCAAGCGGAACCACACCACTGTCGCGGCAAATGCCGCAAAGATGAGCCCAACTTAGCACAGCACAGTACAACAAAACAAAACACAACAGAACAGCAGAAAACCCGATACTCCAGCCCAAAGTCACAGGCACTGTGACATTCCAGGAGGCAGGCACAATTTATGTCTTGCTAGGAAATGCAACAACCAACAGCCAACAGCCAAAGCAGCAGCAACAACAACAATAACAACAAGTAAACAACAACAACCATCACCAGTACCCAGCAATCGCAATCGTGCTATCTATCTCTACATGCTTGGAAGATTACGTATGGATGTTTCTCGTATTCGTCTTCGTCGTCGTTTTGTCGTCGTTTTGGTCGTCGCATCCCATGCATGGCATCGCATGAGATTTCCCCACAAACGCGCGCTCACGGTTCACTGTTATAAAATATAGAGCGGCAATAAATGTCGCAAGAATCATTTGAGAGGAAATACGAGTGACAAGCATGACTTCCCCATTTTATTGCTCCAAAAAAGAAAGAAGAAAAGAAAAAGCAAAAAGCAAAAAGAAAAGAAGAAAGCCAACGAAATTTTGAAAATTCCGAAATTTCCAAATGATTAAAATTTTGATTTACTCTTATAGTCCATGAATTATGATGTGTGCTCGCTCATACGGGCGAAATTTACACGAAATTCTGTCGAAAGCAAGGCATTAAGACACCCTCCCCCCGGATTCATTTCATTGATGGAACTCAGAGGCGCGTTTTATTTTATTTTCTTTTAATTATTCATAGTTTTTTTTTTTTTTTTTTTTTGGTCAAGTCTCCTTTGATGGTTTCGGGCATGCTCGTGCGTGGATGTCATACTGTTGAATTCAATCGCAATTTAATTTGATTGAATTTTTTTTTTTTTTTTTTTTTTTTTGGGGCGAAAATATGACAGGCGAACATGTCTCAATTTTTTTTTTATGTGATTAATTGAACAATTGAATAGCAGGCCATAAAAAATACGCGGGAATATGGTGAAAGCTCCTCCGCTCCGCTCCAGTACGACAAAGGCCGCAGTGTCAGGTGGATATTGTTTTTTTCTTGCCTAGAGACTTTTCTTGCGATGGTGCCACATTGTAATGTTAGGCAGTGTGGTGACTAGTTTTCCCGCCCCCTAAATTCAAAAATAAAATCGTGATGAGAAATAGAAAGTCGCCACGAATTGATTTGATTATTTCACAGACTTATAGAGCGTACTGTTGATACGGGATCCGTTCGGGAAGAGTTAAGGGGGAAGAGTTTGTCCACATTTTTTAGAAAAATAAATTTTTTCAATTGCCAGAAAATTAAATTTTTCACTATAAGTGAAAAAAATTAGGGACCCAAAAAAAAAGCCCAAATAATAATTAAAAATTAAATATGGAGATGGTCAAAAATAAAAATCTAAAACCATTTATCTATTTCTACCCAGTTGCATTCATTCAAATGATATGATTAACAGCTGATTTCCAATAGTTCGAACGAATTCCTGAAAATATTCGAGACTTATTAATTCAATGGGTCTATCTATTCCGGCATTCCTCGTAATCCGAAATGTCTATTATTCAGGGAGTGTCATTGAAATCGACTCGGTTTTGCTCTGTTTTCGACAAATATAAAACCGATATTCATAAAAAATTTTTACAATAAAACTGACTAAAAGATATAATACAGGCGTGTCACAGAATCCGATAGCTGTCGGAATTGGAATTTCAGTCGACTGAATTTTCATATTTATTTCATAGACAGCCGGATAAAATAGGGTTTTGTGAAATTGAGAACCGATTCAAAACCAAAAACAACAAAATTTCTAAATTCGGTATGAAATTTCGATCGGTTTTAATTCCGATTCCTAGAGCTATCGGATTCTGTGACACTCCTGATAGAATCTTATTATTGGATCTGTGATTTTTCAGATTACAAGGACCTTTTTGTAAAAAAAATTCCAGACGGTCCTAGGCCGCGGCGCTCTATAATCCGAAAAATTCGATAGTTCGACACTGGCCAACAAAACGTTTGTCAGATAACCGATGGTCTACTCTAGATGTAACCACGAAAAATACCCTGACACCTCCCATTTTATATTGCCAACTAAAATCTCAAACTGTCTTTTTTAACATTGAACTGTCATTGACAAATAACCTCGCCCACAATTTGCTGACCTCCCTCGGTCAATGCGGTCAATTAGAGCTCAGCTGTCTCGTTTATATTTGTACAAGTTGGTCTGGTTTTTTTTTTTTTTTTTTTTGCGGCTGTAGGCTGACTCACCTCGAATGATACGGCCGATAGAGCAAAATGGTGGAGCTGGTCGAGTTTTGCGGACCCCGGGATGGGCCGGGAGATTTAAATACGCAAGAAGAAGAAATTGGTCTAGTTTTTGCACTGCACTTCTTTTCAAAACACTTGTTGCTGCTCAAGTTCTAGTCAATTCTCATACATAAAATACTCTACATACATTATTATTCATATTCTGATCAAACTCAGAGTGATCCTTTTTCGTAAACTGACCTCTTCATGACTAGTTTTAAATATTACTATCCACACTGTAAAGCAAAATTGTATATTGTAAATTATTACCATTTTTGGAGTTCTCCAAAGAAACTTAGTACTTGCATAACCCCCATAAAATATCCTCGTTATGCTATGTTCTCACAATATAGGGCGTTAAGAAAATTTTTAACTCAAAGCGTTAATATATCAGCTTCGAGCGAGTTGGAGATTTATACGATCATATGTATTCCAGCCGGAAAAATGTTTGGACATAACATTCAAACAAAAACAACAAAATTCGAAGTTGGTATAAAATTCATACTGCGGCTTTACTTCGCATTCAACCCTAATCTGTTAATCTGATAGAATTTATTATTGAAGATGGCTGTGATTTGTCAGATTACAATGGACCTTTTTGTATAAAAATTCAGACGCGTCCTAGGCGGCCTCTATAATCCGAAATATTCGATAGTTCGAACTGGCCAAGAAAACGTATATCTGATATACGATGGTCTACTCTAGAAATTGTAACCATAAAAATACTGACACGCATTTATATTGCATAATCTAAAATGTTTAAAGACTGTCATTGAAAATAACCTCGCCCACAATGCTGACCTCCCGCGTCAATGCGGTCAATTAGAGACTCATGCAATGACTCGTTATATTGTACAAAATAGATCTAATTTTTTTGCGGCTGTAGCTGACTGACCTCGAATGATGCGGCCGATAGAGCAAAATGGACTGTCAGTTTGCGGACCCCGTGATGCGGTAGATTTAACATACGCAAGAAGAAGAATTGGTCTAGTCCTTTGCACTGACTTCATTTGCTGCAGAACAGCTTGTTGCTGCTCAAGTTCTAGTCAATTCTCATACATAAAATACTCTACATATTTATTATTCATTTAGCAAATGTAACTGACAATTCAGAGTGCACTCTGCGCTCTTCATGATAGTTAAATTTAACTCGGTTATCTCGGTTAGAAATGATTTTATTATTAATGCTTTTGACATTCTCCAGAAACCCTGGTATTCGCGATAACCCTACCTAGTGAGAACATAGCATCTAGACAATATTTTCCGCCCCAAAATATCACCATAAAAGCTCTTTCTCTCTTTTAATTACTCCTTTAAGAGCAATAATAAATAAGTTTTTCGCCCTAAGAGCCCTAGAGAAAAAATGATCCTCTCCTCTCCTTATGAATATGGGAATTTCCGCCGCATGTAAGTAACTTTAAGTCCCGAATTCAAGAATGCGGTAAATAGTATTTTGTCCTGATAGATCGTTGCTATTCGGTAAAAAGTAACGATTAGTGTAGTTATTAATCAATAACGTCTCGTTACTGATAAAAGTACCTCGTTACTAGTACTTTTCTTTTGCACACATGCCAGCTGATGGTTGCCGGAGTATTTAATTAGGAACTAAAATAATGGGTCCGCAAAACAGTTTATATGGTAGTAGAGTGAATTGAGTTGATATTTGATTACTATGTACTGGGTGACTATTCAAAGAGCATGAAGGAGTTTTGATTTCTCTATCAACCTTGAGTTATTTCATGATACAAGAAAACAAGATAGCGCCACTTCAGTACCGCTATTTTGAGGCTCTCTTTGAGAGCCGAAAATTGAATTTGTGACGTCACTGAGCGAGAAATTGTTGTTGTTTCCCATGCTATTCAAAAAAGTAAAAAGCCGGTTTAACATGGGAAACAACAACAACGAATCGCGATTTTGAGTTTGTGACGTTTCCTCTCTCAAGTGGCGCTATCTTGTTTTCTTGTATCATGAGTTATTTGATGAATGAATGAACAATATTTAGAAAAATGTAACGAGTACTTAGTAACGAGTACTTGACGAAAAATAACGAATACACTCGAGTAGTGTAAACTTTTGCACTTTTACATCTCTAGTTCCTGAATATTTTTTATGAAGTTTATGTGGACTTTCATATTTATAATAATTTCTATGCAGTTCGTAAAGGGAATCAGATATATACGGACGCGACAAAAACGTTTTTTTGTTTCCTAGAAAATTCCTATATAA
The DNA here is from genome assembly GCA_020466095.1 of Chlorops oryzae. Classification (NCBI taxonomy): domain Eukaryota; kingdom Metazoa; phylum Arthropoda; class Insecta; order Diptera; family Chloropidae; genus Chlorops; species Chlorops oryzae. The sequence continues at coordinate 8,870,545 of CM035806.1, read as the reverse complement.
GCAGGGGCGGATTAAGGGTCAAGGTACAATAGCCCGAGAGTAATGCGTGCGTGCGAGAGAAAGTGGGAGAGAGAGAGAGTGAGAGATACAGAGATATAGAGGGAGATTGAGACAGACTGTTTCACGCACGACTCTCGGACTATTGTACCTTGGCCCTAAGACAATATGCCGTCATACGCAGTTGAGATTTTGCCGCCTCAGGCAGCAGCCTAATTTTCGCCTTTTCTGTTATTGATGCATTGACGGTCTGAATTGAAAGTTTGCCGCCCTAGACAACTGCCTATGTTGGCAGCCTTAGATTTTCGGCCTTTTCGTAATTGATGCATTCCCGGACGGTCTGAATTCTGAAAGTTTGCCGCCCTAGACAACTGCCTATGTTGGCAGGCCTGTAGAGAGGGGTGGAAAAGGGGGATTTCCCCCGGGCCGGGCTTTCTGAAGGGGCCCGCAATTGGCAAGGGTATTTTGTTTTTTTTTTTTTTTTTTTTGGTCGCAAATTTCTTTGAGGAGCCCGGGAAAAAAATCCACCGTGCCCCAAACTTCTCTCTACGGGCCTGTTTGTTGCCTATAAGGTTAATCCGCTGTTTATACCTATAAAATAATTATCCCTCTGATCGAATCCATTATTATACTCCTTGAAACCTTCAAGAAATACAGCGATAGGAATCCACTTCTCCACAGCCCGAAGGTTTTTGTTAAATCGTAATAACATTTCTACGAGAATTCCAATTTCCACAAAATTCATTTTCCTCTAATGGAATGGGCTCTTGACTTTCTTCATTTGGGATCAAGCCATAATTTTCTTTTATTTTTTTATTTATTTTTTTTTTTTGTTTTCTAAACGGCAATAAACTCTCTGGACTTTGCAGGGCAGGAAAAAATGATTGTGTTCACGTTATGTGCAATTCTCTTATCCCAGCAATTACGATCTAGCGTTGATCCGAGTGCAGCTTGAAAAGGGGGGCTTACCAAAAAAAAAAAAAGAATTAAAAAAAAAACTGTAATTGTATCTCTGGCGACTTTGCTCGTTGCACTTTATGCAGCAATCCATGAAATTATTGCTAAGAACTTTAATTATTACGACGTGTGTCCCAACACTAAGCGTATACTAAGCGTGTACCAGTGTGTTGTGCTAATTTCGCAATTGTGCGATTGCATGACACTGCAACGACGGACCGGACCACGGACCGCGAAGAATTTTGCGCATTTGGAGCCCCCTCTTTTTATTTACCCTTTTCCATACCCTTTTCTTTCTTTCCGCTTTTCCTTTTGAGCCACAAATGCCGTTGTGGCGCGAGATGTACATAGACTCTCAATGCAGCACGAACGGCCTTCTTGAAATCTGGACCCGGGGAGCCTAAACTCGCTCTCTCGCTCTCTCTCTTCTACAAGCGGAGAGAACACGCAGTCACGATATTAAACGATATACCCAAGGGCGCGTTTAATGGGGGGAGTGGGTTAACGGTGGCCCCCAACCCCTTTAAAAATCCATAAGTCATGCAAGTAAAAATCGACTTCAATTTTGTCCCCCTTCATCAAAGCCTGGATTACGCCCTTAAAGTTATAGTAGCTCTATTTCCGACCGTCACGAAGTTGTTCGTTCCTTCGTTCGTCTGTCTGTCTGTCAGTCAGTCCAACGACCAACCTGTAGGTTCCCATTTCAGTCGCCTAGAAAGCGCGTCCGAACAACGCCGGCGAGTGCCGTGCAGCGTGCAGCGTGCGGGGAGTGCGAGTTCGCATAAATTTTTTCGATTGCGTGCTAAGAAATCATTTTCAGGCGTTCGTCGCTATGTTCGAGTGGGCAAGTTTATCAGCGAAGCATCAAAGATTTGCGACAGCACATTTCACAAGAGCGTTTTGCGGGTTTTTTTTTCATTTTTTTCATTTTTTTTTTTTTTTTTTTTTTTGTTGCAAATCGGAAGCAAATCCATTTGAGGAGGATCTTAAAAGCGCTTTAAATTGTAGCGTAGAGAAGAAGCTCTTAAGCTGGAATTTTCTTCCTCATTATTATTCTTTCTTTTTTCGATTTGGATTCGTTTTTTTTTTTTCTTTTTATTATTTTTTTAAGTTATTTAAAAAAAATTTTTTTTTTGTATTTTTTCTTTTTGTTTGTTTTTGGTTTTGTTTTGTTTTTGTTTTTGAATTCAGTCAAGAGAATTTTCATAGGATTCATTTCAAGTTCTCTGAACCTTGATTTTCTTTTACCTCCCCTTCTCCTTCTCCCTCGCCCTCTCCCTCAGCCCCTCTTCATCATCTTGTTCTGCCTATTCTTGTTCGTCGTGTTCCCCATTTTCGTCCCCATTGGAGCCGGAGAAGAATCGCGACTGCGCGGTGATGAAAGAATACATCGAATTGCGTTTAAGTTGGCAAGTTGCAACATGCCGTTTCTTTTTTTCCTAGCTTTAGAGCTCTTGGTTAACATGGTGAATCCATCCAATGATTGAGTTGAGTCGACCGGTTAGCTGAATTTTAAGTCTAGCGGAAAACACGGACCTGTTCTGTTTTGTTTTTGTTGCTATTGCTATTGTTGTTGTTGTTGTTGTTGTTATTTTTGTACCTGCGAACATGTGCAAACAAACTCACCTATAATAATCACTTTTGCAGTAAATATTGCCGTCTCGCGAGTAACACGACGATTCCCCATCTAGTGGTTGTCGACATGCATAACATTGCAGACAGCTGACGTGCCACCGCTTATCCACGGCGGAGAGGTAGTAACGATCCTGCAAAAAAAAAAAATAAATAAATAAATAAAAAAAAATACGAAAATTCAGTCAGAATGAAACTGTGAACGTTTTCATTGTAGGTGCTCTGACTTTGACTTAATAATAAGAAAAAATTAAAATTAAAATAAACATTCGTTACGCATCAAATCATTCTTCTATTAACCCTCTCGCACGCACTGGTGACGTATGAACATATTTTCTTTATATTTTTCCCGTTAAATGCTTTAGCTGGTGTTGAGCCGAGGTTAAGTGGTTATTCTGATGAAAGCACTTTTAAATTTTTTTTTTTTCTTTCATATTTCGATAGTAAAACTTATTGAGAAAATACCTTCACATATGCTGTCAAAATATCAGACCGAAATTTCAAGTTTTGAAAAAGTTGCAGCGCATAATTGCCGACGCGCCATAAGCGACTTTTTCTGCTCTTGAGGCTTTAATCGCGTTTTTCGCGTTCGCGAAACATCATTTTCTGGAACGGTGAATGTCCTATAGGGCAAACTAACCAACCAATTGCTTTCAAACTGTAGTATATTCTTCCACTCAGTGGCGTGTCTAGAGAAATACTGCTTTGATAGTGCTTATATTTTCCACAGTGGTATATTGAACAATTATAAGACATTAACCCAAAAAGTTTTTTGGGGGGGAGGGGGGTGCGGCTAGAGGAAGTTTAGAGAGTTATGGACCAAAAACCAAAAAAATCCGAAAAATTTATGGCGTCCGATTTGGATGAGAATTTATATATAGAATAAGGGAAAAATGCTAAGAATTTTGGCGTCAAAATTTTTTCAAGAAACCGATTACAACTAGTCTAGTTAGGGTCTAGTTCCAAACTGGTCCAGAAAGGACCAGTTTTTAAAAAAAAATTTTAGTGCTAAAATTCTTAGAATTTTTCACTTATTCTATATATAAATTTTCATCCAAATCGGACGCCATAAATTTTTCAGATTTTTTTGGTTTTTGGTCCATAACTCTCTAAACTTCCTCTAGCCCCCCCCCAATTTTTTTTGGGTTAATGTCTTATAATTGTTCAATATACCACTGTGGAAAATATAAGCACTATCAAAGCAGTATTTCTCTAGACACGCCACTGCTTCCACTTACTAGTAGTTCTCGCAGGTACCAGAATTGTATTTTTTTTCGTCAATAGCTTCTTAATTTTAACGATTTTAAAAGACAAATTTTTTTTTTACACAGTCCGCCATTGTTTGTTTTTTTTTTTCAATAATATTTTATAATTCTGGTACGGACGATAACGACAGACGTACTTAAGAATCAGGGATCGGCAAAAAAAATTTTTGAATTTTGATTTTTTGATTATAAATTTTTCCATACTTAATTATTCTTGATTATTGAATAAAAAGAAATCACAAATTGCAAAAATAAAATTTCTGAATAATGAAAAATTGATATTTCAAAGTGAAAAAATTTGGATTGAAAATATGAAAATACTTATAAAAATAAAAATTGCGATTGCTTGAAAAATCGAAATTTTAGATAAAAGGATTATGAATTGATTGAGTAATGAATAATCAGTCTTTTTGTATTGCGGATTATTCAGGAAATCAATATTCATACTTCCAAGATTATGGATTATTTGAATAATCAATATTCATATTCCCAAGATTATGGATTATTTCAATAATCAATATTCATACTCCCAAGATTATGGATTATTTGAATATTCAATATTAATATTCCCAAGATTATGGATTATTTGAATAAAAGTCGAGATATCTCATTGGAAATTGGTATGGAAATAATCAGCTGCTCCAGTAGATCCGATTGACACGTTTTTTATACCCGACATAGTTTGAGTCCAAGGTATATTGCGACTGGTGCTGTCTGTAATACACAACCACACGCAACGCAATATACCTTGGACTCAAACTATGTCGGGTATAAAAAAACGTGTCAATCGGATCTACTGGAGCAGCTGATTATTTCCATACCAATTTCCAATGGGATATCTCGACTTTTATTCAAATAATCCATAATCTTGGGAATATTAATATTGAATATTCAAATAATCCATAATCTTGGGAGTATGAATATTGATTATTGAAATAATCCATAATCCTGGGAATATGAATATTGATTATTCAAATAATCCATAATCTTGGAAGTATGAATATTGATTTCCTGAATAATCCGTAATACAAAAAGACTGATTATTCATTACTCAATCAATTCATAATCCTTTTATCTAAAATTTCGATTTTTTAAGCAATCGCAATTTTTATTTTTATAAGTATTTTCATATTATCAATCCAAATTTTTTCACTTTGAAATATCAATTTTTCATTATTCAGAAATTTTATTTTTGCAATTCGTGATTTCTTTTTATTCAATAATCAAGAATAAAAGAATAAAAATTTTTGGTCAATCCGCAATTAGTACCGATAATATTGCTGAAAATATTATTACTGCCGATCCCTGTTAAGAATAATTGATTCGACTTTTTTGTTTCAGACATCATAAACAGTCTCTACGACCTAATTTTTTTTAGTGTATAATTTGACTTAAAAAAAAAATATTAACAATAGGGGTATTCACAAAGGCGTGTTAAAAACGTCGGAAAATCGGAAAAATGCGACTTCTTAAAAATTTTTTAAACTTTTTTTTGTATCTTGCACAACTTTTTAAGCAGTTAAAATTTTACGACTTTCCTATTTTCCGACGCCTTTGTGAATACCCCTAATGTAAAAAAAAATTTTTTTACATTTTTTAAAAATTTTTTTTCTGCTGTTTAAAACTAGTATTACACTGTTTGGGATTTGAACAAATATTTGAAATAAAATATTTAACATATGTATATTTGATAAACATTTTCCGTTTGATCGGCATATGGGTATTTCCAAACGGACGTGACAGAGTTACTTTAGTAATTTTAAGTCCCGAATTGAAGAATGTGGAAAATGGTAACTAATTTCGTTTCTAACTATTATCGCGCAGCTCTTGGGGACCTTTATATATTTATAACAAGTAAGGGTGTTATAGTCAGGCGAGCCTGACAATAGAATACCCGACACAGACACACATCTTCAAATAATTTTTAATATCAGGAGTTGTTTAAAGGCCATAGGGGCCCCATATACCGACTTTTGTTTAATTTCTTTATGAAAACCGCTCCTTTGCCACGCCCACTTTTCCAATTTTTCGGAATTCTGATCGGAGGCTTAAATATACGCGCAAATTCTAAGTTTCATTGAAATATTTGGAAAAAGCCAGATTTTGGGGCAGTTTTGAGATGTTTTTTGACAGACCCTAGTACTGGAGGTACCCTTAATAATGGACCGATCAAGAAAATTTTTGGGCAAGATGTTTATGGCTACAAAGGAAGTATAAGTGCCAATTTTCGTTCAAGTGCCATAGGCGTTTCGGGAGTAGGAGACAATTTTCGAAAAACGCCCTTCTGCCACGCCCATTTTTCTAATTTTTGTAAATCACATTAATTGGCCTAAAATATGTTCAAATGCCAAATTTCATCAAAATATCTTGTAAAACATCGGTTTTAGAGCAGTTTTTGTGATTTTCGTAACAGACCCTAGTACTAGAGGTACCCCTAAAAATGGTCCGATCGGGTCCATTCTCGAACTTGTTCTTACTCATGTCGCCGTGAGCACGCATACCAAATTTCTTCAAGATAACTCAACTTCTTCGATAAGAAAACTGTATACAGACAGACAGACTGACAGACTGACAGACGACTGACTGACAGACTGACAGACTGACAGACAGACTGACTGACAGACAGACAGACTGACAGACGGACATGGCTAAATCGAATCTCCTAGTGACGCTGATCATTTCTATACATATTTTGTATGGGCTATCTCGACTGGTTCTGGGTGTTACACACAAACGCAATATACCTCGACACAGAGTGTGTCGGGTATAAAAATTTAATGCAGATTAGAAAGACTCGGACGTGACAAAAAGTTTACTTTTTTCTAGAAATACCCATATACAAATGGGGATTTACACTGTTTGGCGTTTGAATGAAATATTTGTAATAAAAATAATACGCTTAGTCAAATATATTTGCCACTGTTTGAAGCTTCTTTTTTTTTTTGCAACGGAAATTCCAAATATTTAGTCAAAAGCCAGTGTAACAGTGTAATGCTTCCTTACGTTACAAGTAAAAGTATATAAAAAAAAATTAAAATGATTTAAATTTTTTCGTCTTGCAAAAAAATATTCTCAAAAAAAAAAAAGGAGAAAAAATTTACGCGTTCACATCAGAATGACCCCTTAAAGCATCTCTTTAGAATGTTGATGCCAAACCTGGCCTTAATTAAAAAGGGTTAATATTAGGGATGTCAAAATCCCGGGATATCCCGGGATCCCGGAATTAGTCCCGGTGGTTTTCTTGGCTATTCAACAAAAGTTTAATTAACACATCCATTTATTTTAACTTCGATTAATAGCATGTTTCCACATAGTGCATTAACTCAATTACCTGCATTAACTCGTTAACGCATGATTAAAAATGTGATTACCCATACAAAAATGTCAAGTTAATCACCTCAATTATGCATGCATTAAAATTTAACGCAGATAAAACATCATGGTTGCATTTGGTCTTGCTTGCAAATATTACGAAAAATTGCACCCCTGAATAGAAAAGTACGTAAAATAACAACCGGTCTGTCAAATCAAAAGAACCGCTGAAATAAAAATCAAATTGAAAATCGAAAATCCAAGGAATAAGTAAAAATATTTAAGCTATTTCACACATTGAAATCAAATGAAGATTGTAATATATCCATATATCGTTTATATCTACCAAAATATAAGAAAGGGGTATTTTTCACCTTTTTTTACATCAGCTTCCGACGAAATCAGCTGATTAGTTAATGCTCAGTCCGCAAGTGGAAACGACAGTGATTAACTATATGCGTTAACTTTAATGCATATAGTTAATGCACTATGTGGAAACATGCTCTAAACGATTTAACAGATTCAAACGATTTTTTCTACGAATTTATCGATTTAATACAATTTTTTTTAAATCCCGGGATCCCGGCATTGGCATGCCTAGTTAATATAAGTAAATTGATTTTTCGTATTCCCTGTCAATTTGAATTACCTGTATTATTCGACCGCAGCCAGCGCAATCGTCCGGGCTGCGTGTCAAGTTTGCCTCGCAATTCGATTCGGGACTGCTGGGCGGGCCGAACGGTTCAGTTTTGAATGATATGCCAGAATTGGTTTCATCGCTAATCTCAGTGCATTCTGTTCGACTACGACTGATGGAATACTTGATTGACGATTCGTCAAATGATGCGCCAGCAACTGCTGTTTCATAGCTGTCAATTTGAAGAAAACAAAGCAACATTTCAATAAATAAATAATAAAATAAAATAAAATAAAATAAATAAACATTCTAATCGTCTTTTTTTCGTCTTCTTTTATTTTCTTATAATTTTTTTTTTAATTAAGAAAATTTATTTTATTTTTTTTAAATTTTCTTAAAATTTTTAAAAATTTTTTAAATTTTATTTTTATACTTTTTGCCAACGCTTAAATTATTGAAATTGATTTGTTGAAAATTTTATGCACTTATTAATTGATTTATGCGCTCGTGTATGAACGCATCGCATACACCGACACCCAGGCCACACTTAATTTATCTGTATGGTTGTGCGGTGCGATGCGGTGCGCGTCCGTGCTTACCTTCTAAATGAATCGCTGCTATAAACGGTGCCAAATGGCTTTGTACTGTGATCACAAATATCGGAACATGAGGAGGATGATCTGTAGAGAAGGTGATTGTTGTTTGCGACGGCAGCATTTCCACAATGACTGCTCGCTTGGTGTGCTATTGGTGGTGTTGGACTCTTTTCCCTTATACCAGGCCCAAGAAATCTGGCGCTCTGCTGCTGCAATATTCAGAGAAACGATTTTTTTTTTTTATTAATACTATTATTAATTTTTCGTAAAAGTTCTATTATTTTATTCCGGTTTTTCTGATGAACAAATTTATTTCAAAAAATTTTATTTAATATTAAATTGAAAACTTTGATGGGAGACAAAACATTGATGTCTTTTCTAACGATATTTGAGCTCTTCGGACAATTTATAAAGGCTATTAAAATAATATTCCACTAAATTCTAAATAAATGATAAGTCAAGGTTTTCATAGCAATAAATTTTATAGAACCTCAATTCAACCGCATTGAATACACACAAGCACACACGATCGTATAAGTTAGCTTTTAAGAAGAAGACTCCAATCCGATTCCAAAGTGTCGTCTTCTTTGGAAGAGTGTGAATATTATGACAACACTAGCTTACAAAAAAATTTTTTTTTTCTCAGAAGATCTCAATGCACTTTTTATATGACCTTGGGCTTATTTTTTTACAAAAGAAATACAAATATAAAGTTAAATTAGGTACTAAAATTCGAAATGTATGGATAAATGGCAAAGTAATAATTTTATAATTAGTGTAAAAATTTTTTAAAATATTGTTTTCATGCTGTTAGAAGGTTAAAGTCCATGGAAGAAGTGCATTGAGATCTCCTGAGAAATTCAAAAATAATTATTTGTAAGCTAGTGTCGAGATGTTCTCTCTCTCTCTCTCTCTCTCTCTCTCTCTCTCTCTCTCTCTCTCTCTCTCTCTCTCTCTCTCTCTCTCTCTCTCTCTCTCTCTCTGTCTCTCTCTCTCTGTCTCTCTCTCTCTGTGTCTCTCTCTATCTCTTCTCTCTCTCCTAAACCTTTTTCTTTCGAAGCGATATTCGAAATTCAATTTATTGGTCTCCGTTTCACTCAAGTTTTTGGTTTTTTTCATCTATGGATATTTGATATTTTGGTATTTGGGTATTTGGTTCTATGGAATGAATATTTGAGAAAGAACTGCCATAAATATTAGTAGCCGATGATCATTCATTAATGGTGCTCATGAATAATTTACATAAATAAATATTATTAATTTTCAAACTAATGCCTTTAAATGATATAGAAAATGAGAAGGGGAACTGTTCGATTAACGAAAGTTATGGAGCACATTCAAATGCAGAGCTCCACATACCAATGGAAATCGGTTCACAAACGTACATATATGTACATATGTGGGTACCTCCGAATGATTAAGAAACATTTCCCACGGGCAGGGGCGGACTGGGGATCAAAAGGCCCACCGGGCATTACCTAAGAATAAAAATATTAAAAAACAAAAATCCTTACTCCATAAGTATTGATCCCAGATACAGCTCACTGGGGGCCCACCGGGCATTTGAACGGTTGCCCGTAGGCCCAGTACGCCCCTGGATACTTATTGGAAATTTTCATTGGTGGGTTATGTCCCTCAGTCTGTCATTAACCATTTTAACCACTATCGAAATGTAAATTAAAAATATTTAATGTCTTGTTAACATAGAAAACAGAGAGTTATCGTGTACCTACTACTTTTAACGCTACTGTTGGCGAACCCCCAAAGACCAGTTAATATCCTAGTAGATAAAGGTGTAATGATGTTGTGGGAGGAGGGGCAAGGGGGTTAATGTTCGTTTTTAGTTCAAAATAAAAGATGATTTAGAGTTATGGCTCAATTCATCCTACCGTCAAATACGCCGTTGATCCTAGCAATGATGACATGTGCAAGGGCTTATTCTATGTGTGGGATCAAAAAAACCATCCAATCAAGAGCAAAAATTCCCCTAAAATGTGAGAAGTGCATGTGAACTCTCGGGCACATTTATGTGATTTTTTTTTTTTTTTTTGGCGACACTGTTCAAATCCAAGGATGATAGAGTATAAGTAGAGCTCGGATTTTGATAAATTTGGATTTTTTTGAATTTTTTTGCATTTAACTGTGCTTTTTGAATATTTTATTCACTGAAGTAGGCTTTTTTTTGTTAGTTTGAAAATTCAACATTTTAATAGGCATACTCAAGGCGTATTTAACAAGGTGGTGGCAGTAGTACAACAACAATGTAAAAAAAACTCGGAAATGTCAAAATCAGTTCACGCTTGTTTGAATTTTGTTCCAATATTAACAATTTTTAATTTCCGTGGAAAATGTAAGCGTACGAAATTCAATACAAAATTTTGACAGTTCCGAGTTGAAAAAAGGGAAGAAGAAGAGCAGTTCCTACTGCCACCACCTTTTTAAATACGCCTTGAGGCATACTAAATCGAACTAATTTGGACTTTTTGACTATGAATTTTTTGAATATTTTGAATTTTTGGCATTTTTTTTTTTGAATATTTTTTGAATATTTTTTTGAATTTTTTTTTCTTCATTTTTTTACATATTCAAATTTTGAGGCATAATTATAAGGTTACGACAATGAGATTTCAAAATTTGATTCTTCTGCGCATGTCCACTTGTGACGTAGCGTTAAAAGTATTCTGATTGGTTGAAATTATTAAAAAATTTTGACAGATAAAAATTTTCAACACAAAAAGTTTAAATTAAAGAATTTATGTGTTTACAGCGTTGCCACTGACGTTCGAAAAACATACTACCAATTTGAAACTTTCACAAAACATGGCTTTAAGATTTGAGATTCTTGTAAAATGATCAATAAAAAAAAAAACAAAAAATCATTTAATAACTTTAGTTTAAAGTAAAACTGGAAAATGTTTACAGAAATATTTTTAAAAATTTTATGCAACTTTGTGGCATCATCAACAAAAACGTCACAAGTGCTCGGATAAAAATAAAATCTGCGCATGGCTTAATCTTATATTCTATCATTCTTGGTTCAAATCTACATATTAATATCAATGGTACTTTAAAGTATTACATTCGAAGAATTTTGGGTAATATTTTCAAGAAGAAATTTTTGAAAAAAATATGGCAACGCTAGCAATTATTATTCTGAAGTGTCTCGCAAAATACTTAGTAGGATTGCGGTGTCCCTCATAACTCGACGCTGGCTGATCAAAAATCAAAAAATCAAAGTTATTTCGTTAGATATGTTATTCGTCGTCAATTCGGAAATGTGAAACATTTCAAGACATTTGCTTTACAATGCAGGATTTCACAAGGATTGATTTGGCCTATGACTATCAACTTCCTGCACAAAACCAATTTATGTATTGTGTAATTAAATTGTGGCAGTTCACACATTTATGGTTAAATGCCTTCCTTAATACATTCGGTTACGATTTTCTGAAATCATCAGCAGCATAATCGCAGACATTGAGATTCGGAAAAAACGAGCTTCCAATAAATATTGTTGTAACCACTGCGATCGACTAATACTAAGAAATTGAGCCTTAAGTTTCATAAATCATTTCAATTAAATTAACAATATGAATGAAAACATTAGTTTGATGTCTGAGTCAACGTTCTGGCTTCGACAATGTTCATAACACTCCTTCAATTTGAGTGACTGAAATTGCAAGAATTTATACAATGATGTACAAGGATTCGGGTCGACTGGCATAAGACTATCTACATTTATGCACAAAACAAACGTATGTATGTGTAATTAAATTGTGGCAATTCTCACACATTGATGGTTAAATGCCTTCCATTAAGACATTCGGTTACAACATCCAGCCATCATCAGCAGCCTGACCGGCCAGACATTGAGAGCCTGGACAAAACGAGCTTTCAATATGTATTGTTGTAACCACTGCGATCGACTAATACTAAGAAATTGAGCCTTAAGCGGCATAAATCATTTCCATTCAATTAACAAATATGAATGAACTCATTAGTTTGATGTCTGAGAAACGTTCTGGCTTCGACGATGTGATATGACCTCCTTCACTTGACGACTGAAATGGATCAATCATATACATATGTATGTAGATAATTATAGAGCACATTCAAGTTATTATAGAAACTAGTTCAGCTTTTCTACCAGTTCAAATCTATCATAATATAATATATGCGGGGTTTATTTGATATACATACTTTTCAAGTTGGTATTTATTTTCACAAGTGCAAGTGCATGGCTGCCATTCAAAACGAGTTTTTAACTCCCTCAGCCATAGAAGAAAAAAAATAAACGACAAATTACACTAGTTTACAGGATTTTTTCTCAGCAGATCTGAATACATTTTTCCCATGGACTTTGGCCTTCTAAACACGCGAAAAATATTTTTAAAAAATTTTTATGGAAGCATTTTATTTCAAAGCTTTAATTTTACTTCACTCGTATGTATGTATGTATGTATGTATGTATGTGTGAAATGGAATTTTGCAATAAATATTTTATATTATTTTTTGAAAAAAAAAAAATTTTTTTTTTGCCCCTTAATCGGTCAGAACTCGACAATGCATCATCCGATTTGAAAAAATTATCCCTCGAATTAAAGAAAATTAACTCCTCTAAGAAATTTTCTTACATAATTTTGAGATCCGTCAAGAAAATAAGAATCTATAGACCTTCATATTTCATAGTCTAAATTTTTGCAATGCAGATGCATTTCCAAACATTTCCATCAAATCCTCCGCATATTGGCGATCTTTTCTTGTCACTACTGCCACAAATGCACAGTGCTTTTCCACATTGCGTCGTCTCAACACATACCTTAGATCGACAATGTCTGAAAATCGGCTAAATGACTTAGCCTTTCCTCTGTATACTAGAGCTGGAGAAACAATCGATAGCACTATCGATACTATCGATCGTTTCAATCTATCGAATACATCGATGGTTTTTGAAGACTATCGATTGTTTTGATTCATGGACATTTACTTTAGCATTAGAAAGGTGGTGATGGCGGTGACAGAGGGCTTTCTTCTTTTGGGAATGGACCGATTCCTAAAAATGCCTTTATTTAGATAAGGGCGAGAGCCGCTCGAAAATTCATCTTTCGATTATCAAAACTTATCGATAATCGAAAGTATCGATTCTAGAAACGATTATCGGAAATATCGATCGATTGAAAATATCGATTATTGAAAATATCGATTATTGAAAATATCGATTGTTGCAAAATATGGATCATTGAAACTATCGATTGTTGAACCTATCGATTATTTTGACTATCGATTATAGAAACTATCGATTATGGAACTTATCGACTATCGATTATCAAACTATCGATAGCTCCCCAGCTCAATCGAGCCAATAAGTAAGACAAACTTTCACACGTTCTTGCTTCATCACGTCGCGAAAAATCTTCAGAAATTCTGCGAGTCTTAAGTGTCCCATTTTATAAACCAAATGAGAATTTTTGGCGTCATGCTAAAAATTTTTTCAAAGCGCTGATGCCAGAATGAGGAGTTTTTTTTTCCGTTTTGAGGGATTTCTTCGATTATTACCTTTATCCAAAAGTCACTTCAAGTGTTTGCAAAGGAATTTCTACTGATCACTTTCCTAAAGAAAACAGAAATAAAAGATTTTTTAACAATATCCAAGGAAAAAGAGTCATCAAAGTGCTGCCTAGCATCAGTGCTGGTTCCAAAGTATGGAGAATTGTGTAAGAAAGGTTTTAAAATTCGGGGCTTCTTGTATATTACCACGTGATATTAAATGAAATTTTTTCTTTCATCGTCATCTAAAAAACCGATCGCAAACTGATAAAATTTTTATTTTTTCAATTTTTTATTTCAAGTTGGTTCTTTGCCAAACAAATTGAGATGCTAGTTTTCAAACTCCATGGATAAATGGCGAAGTTATAATTTTATAAATGAAGGAATAAAGGCAGTCATATCACAAAAAAAAAAACCTTGCCTACACTTAAGCCATTATATATAGAATAATTTTCATTCATCATTCAATTTGTAAACTAGTGTTATCGATGTTTATACATAACGCTTTGACAATTATTTTGAATAATAAAAATATTTAAAAAAAAAATATTGTCGAAACAAATTGCATTTCAAATTAAGAAGCTATTACAATAATCGGTTGGTTATTTATCAATTCAAAAATGGGCTTTTTTTGTAGAGCCTTCTATGAGTAAATAATGAAATCAGAATTGATGCCCCTCGGATATTTTTTTGATGTCTAAACACAATTCATTTAGTTAAAACATAATGTATTCGATGGCGTCAACAGCATGAAGGATCGAATTGAACATGAACGACTTGTTATTTTTATAGTTGAAGCCTTAATGTCACAATTTCCATTTGTGCGTGAGATGCGTTCAAAAATTGGTGGAAAAAACAAAAAAACGGATACGTTGAAGATTCGGTTTGTAAGATTAATGATGCTGTGCGGTATTTTTTTATTTGTTTTTAATTTTTGTAAATTTTTTTTTTTGAAATTTTTTTGTTTGAAATAAGACCGCCGAGACTTGTAAATGTGTACTTTTTTTCCCCGTATGGAACTAATTGACGGATCACTTATTGACAAAATGCTTGCTGCGACTTTAAAGGTTTCAAAATGCACTAAAAGGTGCTGATAAGCGAGGAATGCTTTCCTTTTATCGAAATACCGATTACAATATGAGGAACGATGAAAATTAAATGGATCGTTTTTACAGTCGCCGCTTGGAAATTAATACTTGCAAATTCCGAACTTTAGAGAGTTTTTTGATCGGAGAGATTTTGATACATTTTCGAATTGAAAGAAAAAAAAAAATTGCGTTTGATATATGGAATATTTTCGAATGGGTGGTGTTTGTCTGAGATTTCCAAAGACACGCAGTCAGTTCCCTGTAGCAATTGTCAATTATAATTTGCCTTCATAGTGGTATCGTATTCCGCCCATTTTTTAGTCACTAAAAGCACCAATTTTCGAAGATAATGGAGCGTTTCCCTCATCCTTTTTTTTACCTCCGTTTTACCGTAAATGAAGAAATTAAAAATGGCTGTGCAATCTTTGCAGAACTCGTAACTGTTGCGATCGCATTATTGTCGCACAGTAACTAGTGGGACTCATGCAGCTACGCAAATTGTGGGAAATGAGAAATTTGTCACACAAAACTGTCAAAATTTATATGAAAATTTACGATGGGAAAAGTTGCGAAGGCATTTGCGAAGCTGCATGAGTACCATTAATGTTTCTTCGCAGCCTTAGCAAAACCACATTTAAAGGGTATAGCCGGTCTACGGGCCCCTGAAGGGGATTTTCAGGATTTTTTTTTTTTTGGTTTTTTGGATAAATACAAGGTGCCTTAAAATACGGTAGAAACCGAGTTTTATATTTCCATTCCGCGCAGTGTCCTTGAAATACCCTCGAAAACTCCTCCATCAAAACTTCTAGAAAAATCCATTTTATTAAGTAATTTTTCAAAATTTTATATCTTGAAAACTCATTAGAATAAAATGATGAAACAAATGGCGACTGATTGTTAATAGAACAAGGAATCGGAAAAAATTCTCCTTTAATTGTACACTGAGAAAAATTTTTTCACAAAACAGAAAACAAAATGAAAATGATTTTTTTCCAATGCATTCCAGTTTTTGCATCACTTTCTGACTATTTAAAAAAAAAAATACCTCTGATTGTCCCCGTTTAAACAGGGAGACAAAACGCGAGACACTGGAAGGAAACACATGAGAAAGACGGAGATGGAATGCCTTTCGTCTCTGTCACTCTCATGTGTTTCCTTCCACTGTCTCTCTTAATCTAAACACGGACATTATAACCTATCATCAAAAAAAATAATTTTTATCATGGGAATCATCAAAAGGCAATTTTTTCGTCCTTCATATAAGTTTATAGATTCAAATTTTGAAAGCTTTTAGGTACTTTTCAGATCCAGCTTTTTTGACGCTGCAAAAAATAGTGCTTTCAACTCTGTAAATGTTATTATAAACATCTTAAGATACCTACACCTAAAGACAATAAACAAGTAGCGCTCGTGACAACCGAAAGTTCAAATTGCAATTTCCGATTGGTTAGTGTTGCCAGAAAATGGTAATAATTGAGTGTTTCATTTCTAATAAGCTCAGCTTGAGGAATGGAAATTCAATGATAATTTGATAGAAATTTCGAAATGAATATTGAAGCTCGCAGGCTTAATATCTCTCTAAACAATTGGTACGCCATTTTCACTCGACGAAAGTCCTTCAATTTGAAACGCCCATGCCCACAACGGAAAGCCTCTTAAAGGAAGATTTTTGCGCAATCAACTAAGACGATTTCTTTCTCAGTGACAGGACAACATAAAAGAAACTATTCGGACAAAACCACCAATACCCGAAGCATCCTGAACGCAGGACTACTTGAATGCGAAATTTTCATAAGAACCTTTTTGTTTTCGTATTTTTGGATTTCTGTTTTTGGTTTTTTAAAAACTTTTTTTGGAAAAAAGGAAATAAATAAATGAAAAGATGGTAGTGAATTCTGTCAAAGGAAAAGTCTTGCTTCTCTCAATTTGCTTGCGTTTGCACCTATTTTCGACGAAAGCAAAATTTATTTAACCCTGGCATCTTTTTGGCAAAGATACAATAAATTTATGAACGAAATGATTTGGACGTGGACGTCCTTTTTTTTTTTGTTTTTTGTAATGATACGTGCAGCAGCAAAGAACGGTTTTTTTTTTTTTTTTTCTCTACCAAAGAGAAGCAAAGCAGAGCAAAGACTTCCGAGCTAATTAATAAAAAATAAGTAAAATGGAGACGATTTGCGCTTGGCAAGGCAAGGCAATGTAAGGCAAGCAACCGAGCGAGTGAGCAAGTTTCGCTGCGTGAAACATGACGGGTCGGAACAGGACGGGCTGGGACTCTTCTTATGATTGCTGAATGATTTGACATCTTTGACTTGGGAAAATGAAGCGCGCCGGTATGTCGTCCGTCGTCTGTCCTCTGTCCGCCATCCTCCGTCGTCTGCCGTCTTCGTAGTCGTTCGTCGACTTCCTTGACAGACGGGGGGGAAAAGTGCTTCTTCGTTTCGTTGCGTTTCGTTTGGTTCGGTTTCTTCGTATCTTCGGATTCGCCATTTGAAGCCAAGCCATCAGGCGTTTGTCAGCACTTGCGCTTCTGGGCAGACAGGTTCTTCTTTCTTGAATATATCGTCGTATCAGCGATTTTTTTTTTTGATTTTTTTTTTTGCTTTTTTTGGTAGCAACTCAAAAATACATAATTAAGCGCAACTACAAATATGTGCACTCTCTGTGTTCAGTTTCGAACTAAACAAATCTAGACATTTTTGCTGCATGTTCGAAAATGAGAAATCTATAAAAAGGCAAACAAGTTCAGTTATGGCATGCCTCCCCATGCCTTACACAATAGCGCACAAAGCAACGCAACGCAACATAACGTAACATAACGCAACGCAACGCAACGACGAAACGGCTTTGTAGCACCTTATAAGTTCCATCTACAAAATACAAAAATACTATCGCGTTTTAAGCAAACTATTTGAGTGACACTAATCAAGAATTTGTTGCTAGCAACATTCAATGAATTTTCCAAATTTCATGCATCATCGTGTGAGAAGGAAGCGCGGCTCTCAGCACTCCTCAATCATTATGTAGTGGAAGCCTTATATAAGTGGTTGCGATCTCTCATATAGATCTGGAGAAAAGAAAAAATCGATAGCACTATCGAAATTAAAGATGGTTTCAAAATATCGAAAACATCGATGATTTACATTAGCTTTGAAGAGGTGGCGCTCAGTGGCGTGTCCAGAGAAATACTGCTTTGATAGTGCTTATATTTTCCACAGTGGTATATTGAACAATTATAAGACATTAACCCAAAAAATTTTGGGGGGGGGCTAGAGGAAGCTTAGAGAGTTATGGACCAAAAACCAAAAAAATCCGAAAATTTCATAACGTCCGATTTTGATGAAAATTTATATATAGAATAAGTGAAAAATTCTAAGAATTTTAGCACTAAAATTTTTTCAAAAAACTGGTCCTTTCTGGACCAGTTTGGAACTAGACCCTAACTAGACTAGTTGTAATCGGTTTCTTGAAAAAATTTTGACGCAAAAATTCTTAGCCTTTTTCGCTTATTCTATATATAAATTCTCATCCAAATCGGACGCCATAAATTTTTCGGATTTTTTTGGTTTTTGGTCCATAACTCTCTAAACTTCCTCTAGCCAACCCCCAAAAAAACTTTTTGGGTTAATGTCTTATAATTGTTCAATATACCACTGTGGAAAATATAAGCACTATCAAAGCAGTATTTCTCTAGACACGCCACTGGTGGCGCTGGCGGTGACAGAGAGGGCTTTTCTTTTTATGAAATGGAGAGAATCGTAAAAATGTCCTCATTTAGATTAGGGCGATGTATAAATTTCTGGGCATATATAACTATATATGTCACTCGGGAGCCGTTTCCATTTTGGCTCTTTTCAACACGGTCTTGGGTACCCACCACGGTCTTGGGTACCCACCACGGTCTTGGGTACCCACCAAAATGAGAATTTTTCACTTAGGTACTCACCAAAAGTATTTCTCTCTCGCTCTTTTTTTGCCTGCCGAGTACCATCTCTTTCTAACTAGCGCGAAACATCCCGCGCAATATCTATGAGAGTGACATTGTATGGTTATATGTGTTTCTGGGTGAAATACCGATTTTCCGATTTTCTATATCACGTTGTTTGAATGAAAAAATACACGATCTGGCATCACTGCCACAGCCCTAACAAGAAAAACCGGCAAAAAAAAGACAAACTTAGACATCTCTCTGTCACTGTCACGTCGTGAAAAATTTTCAGAAGTTCTGTGAGTGTGTTATGTGTCCCATTTTATAAACCAAATGAGAATTATATAAGTAAATAACTTTTTGTTAACTAATGTTTTTGAGAACAAATCAATTCTATTGATGCCAAAATAATTTAGATACCCCTATTTAAATAGATCGTGACCATACTTTGTCGCTTTGTATCTTTGAGTATCCTCAAGAGAGGTGATCTTTCCTTTGTCCCTTTAGCTCTGTATTTACCCCAGCCGTAACGAGAAAAACCGGTAAATAAGACAAACTAAAGCACTTTCTTGCCAATTTACGGCGCGAAAAACTTACAGAAATTCTGCGAGTCTTATGTGTCCCATTTTATAAACCAAATGAGAATTATAGGCGTCAGGATAAACTGCGTATGCTATGGTTAAAAATGTATGGATAAATTCCTAAAATTCCTATCATCTTAGATATGATACAATATGTCACGCGAAGTATCCTCGATTGCCCAAAAATCCAAAAAAATTTTTTATCTTGTTTCAAATATCACTAGCACACTTTCACACATGCTTGACAAGCATTTGATCTTTATATATATGCCTCATGATAGGCATAGGGTTGAAATTTTCGATACATCATTATAACTAAAAAATTTCAAGATGAACGATAATTCGATACATTTTGCCCATCCTTAATCCAAACAAATGATGTTCTACACATCTCCCATCAACGACAACGACACCTTCTAATAACTTATCGATCACTGTGTAAATTTAACTCTTGAAATTTAATTAATATCGAGTATTTTTTTACGGCATTTTGCTTTTGCTGAATAACGATTCAATTGGGCACATAAATTTGGATTTCTTTTGCGTCCAAGTCCAAGAAAAAAGAGAGAGAGAAATCAGGAAATTTTTCACATGTCACACTATATCGCGCAATCTGGCCACACTATTGTTCCATATTGCTGATCATTGATGAACTATTTCGGTGCCATTTTAGCTTCCTTTCCGCCATTTTCACTTTTATAGGTACTCTGGCTGCTGTCGAGCAACAGTGTTGCCAGTCGACTGCTTTTTGGGTGCTACACACACGTACGCACAAATGCAATTTACCCTTGATACATAGGGTGTGTCAGGTATGAAGAAAATGGGTCCCGCCGGATCCGATATGGCACGAAGAGAATCTGAAAATTTGGTCGCCTGTCTGGACTGGATATACTGAACCTATGCACATATGTATGTATGTATGTATGTATGAATGTATGTATGTATGTATGTATATTGAAATGCAAGACGAGAGATAACTTTTTTGACTTTTAAAGCGATAACGGCCGGAGCCGTAGACTCTTCCGTAAAAGCTCTTTTCCGAACTTCGATACGATTAAGGTTATAATTCTGGGAGCAAGCATCTGACACAAGAGCGATACCGATAGGGGTCAAATCTTAGGTCACGTCCGATGATAATCGAATTGCATTCATTCGACTTTACCGCTGCGCGATTGTGAGAACGACAATTTTTCGAAAATTTGATAAGAAATGTTTTTTTTTTTTTTTCATCACAAGCCAAACAATTTCGACGGTCATATACAAATTTAATGTAGACGTTAAGGTCCAGAGTTCCATATTTCTTATCATATGTATAGCGTAAGTTTTGGGGAAAAACCTTTAATTCTTTTCTGTTTCTTTTCTTTAAATAAGCCCGCCATGCCAGTTGTTTCAGCTCCCAGTTGTGTTATACATCATATCCGGAACAGAGACGGTCAGTCATAGTCGTAAGACTAATGGGCTGGGCTGGGCTGGGCAACCAAAGGACTAGTGCCTGATACCGCCTAAAACAGAGAATTCCGACTATCTGAAGACACCGAAGGCTGCATGTGCATCGATTTAAGGATTGGCAAGGCGGTCAAATATCCTGAGCGGCGGCAATTCCACATAGATATGAGAAAACAGTACCCCCAGTAGTGCCATCATTGGGGTGACATACAATTGAATTTAGTCAGAGTGGCAGAAAAGCTGGATCGGACCCTGAAAGGCTCCGATAAAGGTGAAATTTAACCCATAACTAAATATCGAGAATACCGAATGTTCAGAGTAGAAGCAAGCTCATTCAACTTTATATATGATGAGGGTAAAAAGCACCCCGAACCCATGCGGCTGTAATCTTTGAAGACTCAACGTGTTTTACAATGTATGTGCGGATTTTTCAAGACTGATCATGTTCCAAACGTGGAGTTGCTCCAATTATTGGGAAAATGCGGGCAGCAAGACAACTCTGGTATGGACACTTCTTGAGGATAGCTTTGGCAAAAAAAAAAGGGGCTACAGGGCTAAAAATACAAGTGCAGACCTGGCGAGGGCGCCAGAAACCTCATTGGATGGACTCAATAAAATAGGATCTCGAGGCTGTATGTAGGACCCCGAAAGATTGAACTGACAGAACGAAATGGAGGAACTGATTGCGCTTTGACAACCCCCGGGGCAAGCCGGGATATTTCAAAACGCAAGAAGTAGAAGAAATTTAAGACTCGGCGATGTAAATTTTTGATCAAAATGAAGTCGATCTTACTTTCTTGACTTCCACAATCGGGAGACACATCGATCAGTCAGTGGTCAGATCGCCATGGCTTTTATAAATGGCAGACCTAAAAGAGACTCCTCTTTTTAATCGTCTTTTTTGAAAAGTCAATTGACGATTTCGAGGTTTGTTTGTTTGATCAAACATTTTACAAAAAAAAATTACAAAAAAAAAAAAAAATGTTGTTGAGCCTATCGTCTTCTAAAATCTAAATTTTATAGAAATAAAATGACCTGTGGTTGTCTATATGTAGGCTCTTCCTGTGCTCTTATATTCAATCAACTGGACATTGTTGTTCCTTGTGGTCAATCTGATGTTAAGCAATTTTATGAATGACTTTCCCATACCGTCGCTCAGCTCTTCTGGCTGGTAATGCAGTTGACTAAATCACAGCATTGTTGGAGCAGAATCCCGATATTATATATACATTCATTTCGAAAATATGAAGTGGCCATTCGATATTTTGTTATCATATTTCATCGAAGTTTTTTTTTAGGAGATGAATTGTTTTTACTTATTCTAAGAACTAATTGAGAGCGATTGAAAATTTAAATTGAATTGCATCATCATTGGCAGATGATGACCGTGCATAGTACATATTTATCAACGATGGACTCCATCGAATGTTATTTGCATGTGTCAGCGAAAGTTTCCGTCGGTGGAATCTGAATGTGAATGGTTTTATCACAGATGGCTGTCATAGCAATAGACCACATGATCATGCGACCGGGGGTAAAACCTTCTGGCTGAAAGAGATGTCCACTTGAGCTAGACATGCAGATGGACGGAACTGTAAGTATCATAATCATAGAGGTACATATTTTTTAGCTTAATCACGTTCCCTCTAAAGTGACATTGAATTATAACAGTTTTTTCTATCTAAAAGAGCAACGCGAATCTCCTATATACACAGAAAGAATTTCGTGCGTAAATACAACAAATTTTTTAATCAATATAAAAAAAATCGTTGTTAAAACTCAGCCTATCACACTATTTGTTATATTAACAAATCGTTTAATTGGGACAATTACTCAAAGTATTAACACTCAATGAAATATTTCAACAAACGATTTGTAATATCAACAACCAAAGGTATTAATAACAATCAACCAATTATTTTAAATAAATAAACAAGGAAAAAATGCCATATCAAAATATTCCATAATAAAAATTTGAGTCTGCATAGTCAGTTTACGGAAATAATTATACATTATAACATCATAAACATATGTGAGGCAATTTTTATTATTTCGTCTCTTCTTGTATGTAAGTTCGCATAAAGCTTAATGAGAATTTTAGACAAATATTTATATGCACTTTCAAAAATTTCAAACAAAAGTTTTGTTAAGTGTTAATACTTTTGGTATTTCATACAACAAAATAATCAACCAAATTTTTTTTTCAAAATTTAATATTACGAACTTTTCCCGAATTTCGTGATTTATTTGAAATTTGTAATTGGGACAATTAAGGGGACCTTCTGGTCTAGAATTTTTTGAAAATTGATTTTTTTTTTTTTTATATATTTCGGAAGAACAGACTTTTAAGAATATGCTGGCAAAGTTTCGTGAAGATATTGACAATATTTGTTTTGCTACAGCCTTTTTAGAAGGTGGAGACAGCAGGCAGCGCGCTTGATCAAAGCAACTTTAAACGCGTTTATCTCAAAACTACTTTTTTTGACCTGGTGTGAATGAAAACAAAAAAACCATCGAACCGATTTGTCTGGAATTTTTATATATTATTCATAACATCAATGGCTATGGCCCGAACTAGAATCGAATTTTTATTTCAAGAACTTCATATTTTTTCATCAAAAAAATGGTCAAAAAAAAGGGGAGTTTTTGATGGTTGCAATAAAAAATTGCGCCATTTTGTCAATTTAAAAAAAAATTTTTTTTATTCTAGTTCCTGCCATAGCCGCATTCATTCTGATTAATAAGATATTTTTGTTTTTTTTTTTCGATTACCAGAACTGCAAAAATCTTTCACACCACGGAGGTACTTTTTTAAAGAGGGTCCACTTCAACGCCATTTTTAAAATACAAAAAAAAAAAAAAAAATTACAACAACATTTTTTATTTTTTGTCAATGAAGAATATAATAAGCCTGCATACTTAGAAAATCGTTTTTTATTTGGCTTAATACCAAAAAAAAAAATCATGAAAATACCCAAAATTTTCGTGCTCTAGACCAGAAGGTCCCCTTAAAAAACCGATGAATCGAGTTTAACAAACGCCATTAATTGGAATTTTTCATAACCAGTTTTTCTGTGTAGTTAGGTACAAACATATTTATATTCAGGGTGTCCCGTATTAAAAAAACTAAATCTCGTTGTAAAGTCCTATTTTGCCTGGGTAAGACCTCACACATAAAGTATGACATAAGTATGTGTCTATTACGGTTTTACAGGTTTTGCAAAGATTTCGAAAATAATTCCAAAATTGCCGAAAGCCCTGAGGCTAGTGCTCTCATTAAATTTATGTTGCTTAAATAATTGAATACACTCAAAAAAAAATCAAATGTAAAGCCAATAATTTTATACTTTGTCCCAACAATTTTGTTCTCAACAATTTAAATTGTTCTAAAAAAAAAAAACAAAAAATGGAAGTTCTTAAATCAAAAACAAAAAATCTTCGCATGACCTTAGAAATTGAAAATTAATTCTTGATGCAACAATTTTTTTTCAATAACATTGTCTCAACAATTAAAACTTCTTGAGAAACTTTTTTGAGTGTATCTAATAATTATAATAAAATCGAAAATGCTGCAGGCCCGTACCAACCCAGGGGCATTTTGGTTGCCCAGTTACCCTACGCGTTTTTTCTCAAAAATAAAATTCAATAAAAATGCTCGAAGTTGGGCTGGTCCGGGCCTGAAATGATGCGTTAATAAGACACAAAAATTGTTCCAAAAGTAAAAAAAAAAAAAAATTTATAAAGAAAATTTCGAAATTTTCAATTTGATGGCAAAAAAAATCCATAAAACTGCAAATTATCAATAGAGAGCCGTATATCGTTAAAAAGGCCTGACAATCGGCTGTTAAACTGCAGAACATTTTTTTTGTTTTTTTTTTTTTTTTTTGTAATGAAAACCTTTTTTCTGAAAATCCTCAGGGCTACATTTTAGACCATCTCATCTCATACGATTTTTGGTTCACCATCACCCCCACCACCTGTCCTATAAAGAAACCACTTAAGTACGGGAGACCCTGTATATGCCAATAGTTGATTCCCGTTGGCGATCGGGTCCTTAGGCAGCGCTATTCGTGCCCCCCAATCGATCATACACCGAGAGAAAAATGACAATGCAAAATCGTAGTGGATCGTACACACAAAAACATTGGGCAATGTTCAAAATACCAATGTTATTTTGAAGCTGGATCGATGTTGAAACAGCAATGCGCAATGTTAAATTCTATCGATAGTCGCTAATATAGTCATCGATAGTTTTAATAATACACAAGAAACTAATTCAATTGCTTAAACCTTAAAACTTTATACAATCTAGACATAAAATAACATTATATAAGATAAAACAACATAAATTCTTTTTCAGTAATCAGTGACAACAAAATAAAACAAAAATACCATGTATACAGTATACTGATAAACCATTGATAGTTACGATAGTGATAAGCGACGATTTAACATTGGACAATGTTAAAATATCAACATAGAACAGTAACGATTTCACATTTTTCCACGTTACGTCAAAATCGTAAACGTTTAGTGACAATTTAACATTGTTTCGTTACGATTTTTCATTGTTTTTTCTCTCGGTGTATCTACCGTCGGAATGTTGCTTGGCATTAAAGCCTCAAAACATTGCAATTATTCGATCTAATAGGAGTATGTTTTTATTAATTTTTCAAAAAACGAATGGAATTGCTGAATACGAACGGCTTTTCAACTCACCCAATGCATCACAGGGCGCTCTTCGGTACAGACGCCCATGTGCGTCTTTTACGATAACACAAGGCTTCTTTTTAACGATTTTCGATATGGTGTGAAAGAATGACGGCAACTATTCCAAGAAGAAGAATGGCAGGCTTGCTGGAGAGGCTCTTAGTTCAGGGATAAATCGCTTCGTTTATTCAGGTTCGCGTGCGGAGATGAAGACGTAGATGAAGACGGAGATGGAGATGGAGATGGAGATGTCGAACGGTGCTCCGAATGATTGAACATTTAACACACTCCGTGAGTCGCCGCCACCACCACTCAAAAATGGGCTCTTATTTGCTTCTTTGGGGGTTTTTTTGCTGCTTTGTTTTTATTTTTTTATTTTGTTTTTTTTTTTTTTATCAAAAAAGCCTTTTTGCCCAAAATCACTTCGAAGGCGATTCAAGTGAGGAAATAAAATTTCCTTTTATTATTATTCTCTTACTTTTTTTTAAAAATTTTTTTTCTTTTTCTTTTTTGGGATAAAAAACTTCAAAATCCGAGGAACAACTTTATTTGCGAAAGCGAGAATGTGCTAAGGATTCAATTCACTAGTTTAAGGCAGAAGAAGACCTAAAGCGATAAATGGTTTCATTAATTCTTTTTCGTTTCTTATTTTAATTGATTTTTTTTTCTTCAAATTTTTTTTTTCTTTTTATTTGTTTTTCCTTTTTTTGGTAGCCGCGACCGGTGTCAATTGCTGACGTCTAATTTATCACGAGACACTGTGAGTTTGCCGGTGGTATATATATTCACTTGCACCGTTTAAGCGTGTGCACAAAAAACAAAAAGGAAAAAAAAAAGAAAAGAACAGAGGAAAGGAAAGGAAAGGAAAGAAGCCCCAAGTGCTGAATGGGAATATCCAATAGTTTTGGTCTGATGAGATGATGATAGTCGAACCTATCAAAGGAACTTGTTCACATTCTTTCATTAACGCCGGATGCGTCCGAACGATGAAACACAGGTAGATGAAAATACCGGTCAGCTGCACACATGTGTCAGCGAGAGCGGCAAGGCAAGGCAAGAGCCAGCCAGCCAGCCAGCCAGCCAGCCAGCGGTCAACCTACAACGATATCGCCACCGTCACCGAAAGCCGACGACCAACAACAACCGAACGCACTCCCCGAGATGCCGAGAGGTTAGAAAATTGAGAGATCGCACAGCAGAGGACAGCGCGATAGTAGCTTAGATGTCGCAGACACAATTCTCAAATTAATTTATGACGTTAATTTACGACTCTATATAAGCTAAAAGGCCGCAGTTTATATTCTTCTTTATTTTATATTCCTTTATATTTTATTTTATTTGATTTGATTTGGTTTTTAACTTTGTTTTCTTGTATTTTATTTTTATTTATTTTTTTTACTTTCGATTTCGGTTGTATTTTTTTTCTTTCTTTTTTTTCGGCTTTTAATTTTTTGTTTTATTTTATTTTATTTTTTTAATTTCCTTTGTTTTTATTTGGGCTTTTATTGTAGTTTACGCTACGACAGCGCGATAGATAAACGATTGTGTCTCAAATGCCGCACGGCCGACTCCCCGGATCGGTGTGCCGTCGAAGAAAGTGAACTAAAAGGCAGCATTGATAGCAGCAGGAGCGTGCGTTAGGATGGCCATTCGATTACTGGCTGCGATAACATTTAAACGACAC
The DNA here is from genome assembly GCA_020466095.1 of Chlorops oryzae. Classification (NCBI taxonomy): domain Eukaryota; kingdom Metazoa; phylum Arthropoda; class Insecta; order Diptera; family Chloropidae; genus Chlorops; species Chlorops oryzae. The sequence continues at coordinate 8,843,165 of CM035806.1, read as the reverse complement.
ATAACGCAAACGTCAATATTGTGATCGTGTAGTCTCGCTTTTTCGGTGATCCAGTTAAGTCCGGTACGGTACGGTACGAGACGTGATGGCCCTCTGGCTCTGATGACAACGACGACAATGATCAGCTATTGATGATAAGTGGGCACCTACATATAAATATAATGTCTTGCCAATGATTCTAATGGATGCGCCACTACTTTGAGCCAGCAGCCGTATCCAGTTGTCTCGCTTGTTCGGGGTAGATGATGCATGGCGCTCGTTCGGCCATCGGAGCATTCGACCTCGGCTTCGGCGGTCGTCGGTCGTTGGTCGTTGGTCGTCGGTCAGTCGGCTGGCTTAAAAATGAATTTCCGGTTCCGGTTCGATCTACATACTTCCGTTTTGAAGAACAAAAAATAAAAATAAATAAAAAAATAAATCGATTTCAAGATCACACTATGCCGGCGCTTATTGACTTCTATGGCTTTTTTTTTTTCTTGTCTTCGCAGCGTCTACGAAAAGTACCAAGGAGGTCCGGCCCCACTTTTGTTCTTTTCCGTAGAGGTTGAGGTAATTTTGAAATTTATTTATTTTCTAACGAAATTTTTACTATTAAGATTTTTTCGTCTTCAATTCCAGCACAATTTTCCGAATTCGAAATATCGCAATTTATCAAATTTGTCGTTTTTCGGCAGCCACAGCAACAACAACAACAATATCAGTACGAAGACGGTTAAAGTGAGAAACAAAAGCAAAAGAAAACCGAGGAAACTGCACGACTATTTTTTTGTACCTAAATTTGAAATTCGAGGCTCTCGGCATTACAACAACAACAATAATAATAATAATAATAATAATCGGTCATCGGATGAAAATGTCTTACAAATCGACATTTGCCGACAGAAAATTTAACGCGCGCACCGCTTCCAGCTTTCCAAACCGGAAAAGATGAAGTCTATCACTGACTCGAACTCACAACAGAGATTGTCGTTAGCCTGCAAAACTGTCGATTTTCCTATGTGTGTTGTGTCGGCACACACATACACGCACTTTCCATATACAATGCATGCAAGCGCTCAACGCTCCGTCTCGCTTCGATACGAGTTCGGCTATGACGAGTTCGGACAATGTTTTCATGCTGGCTGCCTGTGCTGGCACGGCATCGTTGAAGCACAGCAGCACACACACACACAATCACACGACGGTAAAGCGAGGAGTCCATCTAGCTATTGCATTCTAGCATACGGTACGCGGTGGCATGATTGTTTCACTCTCGCTTCAATGGAAAACTCTCTCTAGCTATTCGCACTCTTCATTGGCACAATCTATTTGGCCTTGTTCGGCATTCATCAAGAATATGGCCTTCATCGACTGACTGACTGACTCGCGGTCCGTATGAATGAGGTGGGCGTGGTGTTGTCGCCTGCGGGTACCTGAACGAAAACGTTGAGCGCGTAGAGCTCGTTGAGCAGCAGCATTCCTTAAATACATAAACCGTGTACCCATACTCAAATCGCCGTGCGCACGTTGCATTCGCTGGCGGTTGTAGAGACACATTTCTACATACATGTGTGTATATACATACCTTTTAATGGGTGTGTGTACGTGTGTGGATGGGTGTGTATTCGCTACGCAGGTGTGTTGATGCGTGTGTTCGTTTGGGGTTTGTTTGATTTTTTCTTGTCGGTGTGTCATGTCGGATTTTGTTTTGAATGTGAAGACGACCGACAACCGACGCACCATCAGCAACATTACAACATTTTTGCTCGCGCGGCAAGGAGTGACAATCAAGCACAGTGGGGCAAAGTTGCTTTCGAATTTTTTTAAAAGAAATTCGACGGATTTTTTTTTTTTTTTTGAGAAAACGGCAGAGAGAAAAAATAAAGCAAACAAGGCTTCTCCTATGAATATTCTAAAAAAATTTATATACATATATAAAATATATTGCAGAAAAGTTTAATTTTTTTTATCCAAAATATCGGATGTACGGATATTAGAAAATAAAAATTATGCAAAAATTGATGAACACAGAAAATGTTAAAAACATTGTTCAAAAAAAAAAAAAAAAAAAAAAAAAAACTGGAATAAATACTCTTTTATTTTGATAAAATTAATTTGATTACTTTTATTTATGTGGATACCTATACACAGTGAAAGCTCCTAAAAGCGGACAACGACGGGCGCGGGTTTTTTGTCCCCACGTTGAGTTTTCACTCTACATATTTCTAAAAATAAATGTTAAGTTGAAGACCCCTCATATCAGGACACCCCTCGTCAGCGAGCGAAAAGTTAGTCACCATTAGTGTCCGTATATGAGAGATTTAAGAGTAAATAACCTTTTAAATAAAATCATTTGAAGCATGAAAAATATGCAAAAAAATTAGGAAATTGGTTCTTGTTGCTAGGGTTTGTGTCCCGGTGTATTTATAAATGTGTAGGCACTAGGGCAACAACTACAACTTGAATAAAAACAAAGATAGATCTGTGATTGTCAAACGAAATGGCAATGGCTCAGTTATACACAGAGAAAAAAATCAACCAGAAAACTGGTTAAATCGAAAAGGAAATACATACAAAACGGCTTCAACAAGGAATATTTTTAATTTACAAATTTTTCTTGTTGGAAAAAATAAAGATTTTCCTTTTGAATCAACCATATTTCAGGTTGAATTGACATGATAATATTCAAAAATGGATTTAAATTTAAATTGTTGAACTAACCACGGACATAATTGAAATGACAAGATTATTTTTAAAATAAAAAAAAAATTTCTAAAATACCTATACAAGAAGAAATGTCAAAACAAATTTACTTAACGTTCAAAGCAAATGGCCACAGAGCCCTCTGCTGAACATAACCCCAAAAAAATAGCCATCGGATGGACTTCATCCGATTTCGTCACTTCGTTGTCGTGACTGCTTTCGCAATGCTTAAAAATTTCTAAGATGAATGAATGTCTTATACATATGTCCTATTTTATAAACCAAATGAGAATTATACCGAACGAAAAGAAATGTAATTAAACATATTTCCTTTCAAATCAACCAAAAATGTTGTTGACTCAACAATTTTGCATTTGAAATTTCCGTTCTGCTCGAAAATCAAAAGGACTGTGAATAACAATGCGCCCTTTTAAAAAAATCATTGTAAAGTTTTCTCAGTGTAGGTATGTAAACAAAATATTTGAATTTCAACATTGGCTTAGTTATAACTGAAAAAAAATTTTCAAAAATTATAAACAAAGAAAATATAAGTATGATTTAGTAATGATTTACGTGTCTTGAGAAATATTTCAACTCAAGGGGAAAGTTAACCATATAAAATGAGCCGGGTCCATCAATTTTCCCGGATACAATGTAGGTACCTTCTTATTTTGAAATTCAAAAAATGAAATTTTTAAGCAAGCATACCTACATACATATGTACGTACAATTCGAAAAACTCTATTTTTCAAAAATGAATAAGAAGAAGCATAGAGCCAGGGGCTGACTGGGGATCAAAGGGCTCACCGGGCGTTTGAAAATTTTGGTCCTGTTACCTAAGAAAAAAAAAAAAACAAAACCTAACAGCTAAATAGCACAGCGCGCTGGGAGCCCTCCGGTTTCCCGTAGGCCCAGTCCGCCCCTGCATAGAGCCTTATGCTAGTGCCTACACCTTGTTAAATAAACCTTGGGTAAAAATAAAAAATAAACCAAGAAAATAGATAGAAAAAACCCCTTTTTGATGTCTCAGCTCATCTTCCTAGCATACATATTAGGTGTAGTAAAAAGAAATCCATTATTTTTCCAATAGATGGCGTTATTTATCTGCATCTCGCGTTGTATAAGTCCGATCGTGTTCCGCTAGGGGGCATTAGAAAGATGACAGTTCCTACTAAAAAAGCTTTTTTGACACTTTTTTGATTGATTGATTCAGTTTTGTTTGAGAGCTTGTCAAAGATGGGCATCAGCAAAGAGAAAATTCGCTACATTTTACAGTTTTTCTTCGATAAGGTAGAAAACGCAAGCCAGGCGGCTGAAAATGTGAATAGCGTTTATGGACCTGATACTGTAACAGCCAATCATGCGCATTTTTGGTTTCGTCGATTCCGTTCCGGTAACTTCGATGTCAAGGATGCACCACGCACTGGAAGGCCAATTGTCGAAAATGTCGATAAAATCATGGAAATTATCGAGTCCGACCGTCATGTTAGCACTGTTTCGATTGCAAAAGAGCTAAAGATTGCACAAAAAACCGTTTGGAACCATTTGAATAAGGCTGGATACACAAAGAAGCTCGATGTATGGGTGCCACACGAGTTAACGCAAAAAAACCTCATAGACCGAATTTCCATCTGCGAATCGCTGCTGAACCGCAACAAAATCGACCCATTTCTGAAGCGGTTGGTGACTGGTGATGAAAAGTGGGTCACTTACGACAACGTCAAGCGAAAACGGTCGAGGTCGAAACACGGTGAACCGGCGGAAACGGTGGCCAAGCCAGGATTGACGGCCAGGAAGGTTTTGCTGTGTGTTTAGTGGGATTGGCAGGGAATTATCTACTATGAGCTGCTCCCATACGGCAAAACTCTTAACTCGGAACTCTACTGTCAACAATTGGACCGTCTGAAGGAAGCAATCGCCCATAAGCGGCCAGCTTTGGCCAATAGGAGAGGAATTGTGTTCCATCAGGACAACGCCAGGCCACACACATCGATAGTGACTCGCCAGAAGCTCCGGGAGTTTGGTTGGGAGGTTCTTCTGCATCCACCTTATAGTCCGGACCTGGCACCAAGTGATTACCATCTGTTCCTGTCCATGGCGAACAATTTTGCTGGTGAAACATTCGCTTCAAGAGAGGCTTCTGAAATTCGACTGTCTAAATTTTTTGCTAATAGGAACGAGGACTTCTATGAGAGATGCATAATGAAATTACCTTTAAAATGGCAAAACAAGTCTATCGAACAAAACGGCGCACTCATTTGACCGTTCAGCCATCGGCCGTCCTATTCTAACTATCTTAAATAAAGCCCTCGTAAAATAAAATTAATGCAAAAAATAATGAAAAAACCTTTGATTTCATTTTTACTAGCACCTAATATGTACATATTCTCTGAGTCTTCGTTTTATGCTTTGAGACTTGTGGAAAACACGGTCGAAACTCTCTATAACGGATTTCTCTCTATAGCGAATCTTCTGAAGGCTGTTTCGACAATATTATGTATAAATCATCAAAATACAGAGTGTGCTCTCTGTTAAGCGGACACCTACGGGACCAAAAAATATAACCGCTCAAGAGGTAGGTAACTATTTGCGAAGCAGAAACACTAGAGCTTTCCCAAAAAGTCTCCGATTAAGGGGGTCTTCTCATTGAAAACCCGTTTTTTGGACCCTTTTTAAAAAAATTCTTATTTGAAAACGCAAAGAATAATTGAAAACTTTTTTTATTTATTGTATTACAAAAGGTTCAAAGTAAATAAAAAAATTTTTTTTGCCTCGATACGTGGGCTGTTCAAAAAGTAATGAGACTTCAAAGTTGGTGGTGAAAAAAAAGGTGCCGTCACGGCGGCCACGATTTCGGGTCTCCGGAACGTCCGAAATGGAAAAAAAACCGGGGTTATATTCAGTATAGATGTAATTCTCGGGTGAACCTCAAGCTTAATTTTGTGATTTTTTTTGACAAAATGGCGGCCATTCAAAAAAAATTTCAATTTCGGGCTTTTTTTTTTGTAGTTTAGTGTAAAAAAAAAATAGTAAAAAATTTTTTAAAATTATGGTCGAGGTTCACCCGAGAATGGTGACAATTCTGCGTCGATTCCACTTTGTTTCATGAAAATCGGTTCAGTTTAACTGGAGATATCATGGCCGCCAGTTCAAAAAACGTGGTTTCGAGATAAACGCGTTTAAAGTTTGAAGCAACGCAAAAATTACTCGTTTTAGCGCAGATCTTGCTCGACAAAGAAGGCTATATCCTCTAAACTATTTCGAATTTCCAAAAATCCTTTTAGGGGCATATTCACAACTACCCAAGCTATAAATAAATGCAAAAAAAAAAAAGTCGAAAAAAAAGTTGCTTAATGAGAAGACCCCCTTAAGAGAAGTGCTCGCAAGGAGGGAGTACACTGTAAGGATTTTTCGGCAAATTTTAAATTCGGTTTAAGTTGCAAAACTTCGAAAAAACTTTCCCCCACTGAAGGCAATTGCCATTGATTTTAAAAGAGTACACAAAATTTTATAAAACACTGTATGCGTGTCCTTTTGAAATTCATTATTTGGTAGGTATTTTTCGAATTTTGCTCCACGGTGCATCGCATGAATGAAAGTCGATAGAATTGAACATAAAAGCTTTGTTGCATATAAACGCGAATATGCGTTTGTGGCATGGAGTTATGTTGAGAGGCGAATATGTTTTGTGCTGCGTGGCGTGGCGTAGCGCAGTTGTCAGTGGTGGCAGCTTCAGCTTCAGCTTCAGCTTCGGCATCAGCATCAGCATCATATTGACAAGAAAAGTGGTCGCAAAGAGTTTTGCTGGCTGCTGTGCTGTTGGTTGTTGGCTGCTTCGGCAATCGGTAGCTGTCGCGTTCCTTAAGTCTGTACGAAATATTTGAATTTTTTCTCCATTTTCCTTTGCCTGGAACCTTTTTGGCTTGAATTTTTTTTTTTTTTTTTTAATGTTATCCTTGGGTATTTTTTTTATTTTTCTTTTTGACTTTTTTCCTCTTTGAATTTATTTTGTTGTCAGACGCCATTCCATTTCAAAAAAAAAAAAAAAAAAAAGACTTGTGCGCATTGTGTGTTGCTTGTCGAGGGGGTGAGATTCGGTCAATTCTGGTGTGTGCTTTTTTGCCAATGCAAGGCTTTTTTGCGCGCGCAAGTCGAAGAAGCGAAAGGAGCAGGGTATCGAATTCGGATTGTCAATTGTTAAGGATCTCTGCACATGGAGGATGCTCGAATGTATTCTTCTGAATTCATCGATAAAAATGAATTCTCAGTTGTAAATTATATATTCAGATGCAATATTTTATAACGAAATCGTAGTTAATATGCTTGGTTCTTTTTCTCGCTTTCTTTTCGTTGACACATTTAATAAGGCTTTTGGGAAGGCTCTATAAATGATTAAGGATCAATTGAAATAAATTGAAAATTATTTGCAAATACAGTCGAAACTCTTTTTAGCATATTTCAAAAGACCGGAAAAAAAAAATTCGTTATGGGGAGAAAAAAAAAAGCATTAAAATCAGTGGCGAATTAAGACAATTTGTCGCCGTAGGCAGTTGAGATTTTGCCGCCTCAGAGATAGCAGCCTAATTTTCGCCTTTTCTGTTATTGATGCATTGACGGACGGAAGTTTGCGCCCCTGAAAATTTGCCACCCTAGGCAGCTGCCTATGTTGCCTATAAGGTTAATCGGCCACTGATTAAAGGTGTATGCGAAAAAGCCTTGAGTAGATTCGCTATAGAGAGAAATTCGTTTCAACTGTACAAAAACTATTTGCCACTATAACAAATCGTCCTTAATTAACTACTTTACCATACCTAACGAACTTTACCATGATTTTTTTTTTAAAGGGCGCATTATTATTCACAGTCCTTTTGATTTTCGAGCAGAACGAAAATCTCAAAAGAAAAATGGTTGAGTCAACAACATTTTTGGTTGATTTAAAAGGAAATATGTTTAATTACATTCCTTTTCGTTCGGTATAATTCTCATTTGGTTTATAAAAAATGATATATAAGATATTGATTCATCTTAGAACTTTTTAAGCATTGCGAAAGCAGTCACGACTAGGGTTGCCCAGAATATAAAAAAATATCGATATTTGATATTTCGATATTTCAAAACTATATCGAATATCGACAAAATATTATTTGAAAAAATATCGATATATCGATATATCGGCAGTACATACCCTGTAGAAACGCGTATAGTTAAACTCTAGTGTTTTATTAGTTCCAACTAAACCAGTACTTAAAAAACTTACTTTTTTTAATAAGGACGCATGGGGATGTGATATGGAAGCATTTTTCTTCCTTTCCCGTGCGTCTCTTGATAAAAAAAAATTTTTTTTCTATCCAAAAATCTGACCCCCTTATTCATAATCAAATTTTAAATTTAAAACATTGTTTAAATTCAATTTTTGTATGGATATCTGACATTTAAACAATGATTTAAACTTAAAATTTCATTATGAATAAGTTGGTACTGTGCAAATATCGTTTTAGTGATAAAAAGCACTGATTTGGCAACACTGGTTTTTTTATTGACAAAAAAATATCGTATTTCGATACTGCCAAATCGGTATCGATACATCGAAATATCAAAAAATAAAGTATCGAGTACAAATATCGTTGCGATATTTCGATATTTTTGATATTTCGATATTATCGATATTTTTTGGCCAAGCCTAGTCACGACAACGGAGTGACGAAATCGGATGAAGTCCATCCGATGGCTATTTTTTTGGGGTTATGTTCAGCAGAGGGCTCTGTGGCCATTTGCTTTGAACGTTGAATGAATTTGTTGTGACCAGTGCTTGGACTTCTGCCACTTTAGTGGTAGATCTACAACTATTTTCACTTTCTACCACTTCTACCACGCTAGGTTCAAATCTACCACTTTTTTTTTTTTTTACCAATTTATGCATTTGTTTTATTTATTTTATGATCATTTAGAATCATTGAGAAAATAAAAAATGTGCTTCAATGTTATGTATTAATTAAAAATATGTTGGCAGCTTCCTATTGTCAAGAATGTTGTCAAGAATGTCCGTATTGGCACTTAACGACATCCAATAAATATTGAGAAAAATTTTTTTAACAAGAGAAAATACCTAAAAACATGCAAATTTTCTACATTATCAGATGTGATATATTGTATTAATAGTTTAAACAATTTTAAATCTACCACTATTTATATAAATCTACCACTTTTTTTTAAATCTACCACCTTTAAAAATTTTCAAGTCCGAGCACTGGTTGTGACATTTCTTCTTCTATAGGTATTTTAGAAATTTTTTTTTATTTTAAAAATTATCTTGTCATATCAATTAAGTCCGTGGTTAGTTAAACAATTTAAATTTAGATCCATTTTTGAAAATTATCATTTCAATTCAACCTGAAATATGGTTGATTCAAAAGGAAATTCTTAATTTTTTCCAACAAGAAAAATTGTTAAATTAAAAAAATTCCTTGTTGAAGCCGAAGCCGTTTTGTATGTTTTTCCTTTTGATTTAACCAGTTTTCTGGTTGGTTTTTTTCTCTGTGTAGAAGCTTAAACTTGCATTCGACAAGTGATTTATGCTTTAAATTAATATGTACACTAGAGTCTGGATAGAGTGAAATAATATTTGCAAATACCTATTCTCACTACGGAGGATGTTCACAGTATCGAGGAATAGTTTTTGTATGGTTTAATTTGGCTAAAATATTTGCACCAATTTGCATGCAAAGGTCACCAAAAGAAATTTTTTTTGATGATTTGTTAAAAAGCTCAGTTTTTTTTGGAAAATGTTCAAGACGTACGTTTGTGCCTTATGGGGACCTTCTGGTCTAGAATTTTTTGAAAATTGATTTTTTTTTTTTATATATTTCGGAAGAATAGACTTTTAAGAATATGCTGGCAAAGTTTCGTGAAGATATTGACAATATTTGTTTTGCTACAGCCTTTTTAGAAGGTGGAGACAGCAGGCAGCGCGCTTGATCAAAGCAACTTTGAACGCGTTTATCTCAAAACTACTTTTTTTGACCTGGTGTGAATGAAAACAAAAAAACCATCGAACCGATTTGTCTGGAATTTTTATATATTATTCATAACATCAATGGCTATGGCCCGAACTAGAATCGAATTTTTATTTCAAGAACTTCATATTTTTTCATAAAAAAAATGGTCAAAAAAAGGGGAGTTTTTGAGTTTGCGATTCCTCGCAACAAGAAATTGAAATATTGGAGTTACCACATTACTCTACTTCTCCTAATTATTTTGAACTACCTTCTCGCGAAAGTTCAGAATGCCAACGTTATCTGGCTTATAAGATTAGATACGTGCATGTGTTCACACCAACGAGGTGCTCACTCTCTCCGATGTTCACACTATCTAGACTCGACCGTTTTTATTTAAGGAAAATTTTTTCCTTTTTCATTGCGATTTAATTCGGTTTCCTTGTCTTTTTTTAGAAAAAAAAAAAAATAAATAAATAAATAAAAGCGCAAGAAATATTTAAAAAAAAGGCACTTCAAAATTTATATTTTTTCTCGAGCACATTTTCTTTTAGAACCACAATACTCAAAGCACTCAAAAAGCTGAAAGTCTATTAAGCTTCTTATGCAATGAATATCGAAAGTATAGCTATGTATGTTATGTATTTTATTTAGGAGATTGCCGATGTTTTCTCTTTCCATACTTTAATATTATTTCTTTGGCACAAGGCCAGATTGAAGTATTTTTAAGACTTCGTTGAATACATGGCAAAGCTTTTGGTCATAAATGAAAATTTAAGTGATTGAATTTTATTTTATTTTCCTTTTCATCTTTTTCATCAAGTATTGAAATCGATATCTGTATTCGAGCTTGAAGTCAATTTTATTTCATTTATTCGTTTTCATTTTATAACAATATTTCGTCTTCCATCCGAAGATATCATCATTTTATGCTGCAATAAAAATTAATTTGCACAAGCAATTACCAATTTCACATAACAATTTACAATAACACCCACTTTGATCTGCAATCATTGGATAAGATTTAAAAAAATTTTTTTCCAGCAATTTGTAGAATTCAATAGCCCTATTTATTAAAACGATTCTCCAAACGAAAGAAGTAGGGTAATATTTGATATGAAACATATAAAATTGAAGGGAATTTTCTTCTTAAATTTCAGTCTTTCTGTCATTTCTCTTTTTGACAAAGACTGTACCGATTTAAAATTTTCTTCTTCTTTTTTATAGATACACATTTATGTTATTCGAATAATTCAGCTAAGGTATTTCCTTGAAAGTGGAAAGCGGATAAATGACCGACCAGTCGGCTAGTCGGTCAAAACCATGATCGGAACATCACTACAAATTTATAATGTTTCCTTACGATTTACACGGGGGTTAAAACCGGACTTATTAGCATACTTTGAGGGGGCGTGGTAGAGCCGAAGAAACCAGGCACGTAGCCAGGGGGGGGGCCAGGGGGCCAGGGCCCCTCCCGAAGCCAAGAAAATTGTAGTGATTGTATTTATTTATTCGGTAAGGAACTACAAAATTTAATAGTAGCCGATTTATACTATGATTATTGGTGTTTCGCCGGGTCTGACTGCAATCAAGAACTACCGTGCAAAGGCCGGCTAACAAAACGTATCTTTCACTACTGCGCTGGCCCCCCCCGAACGTAATTCCTGGCTACGGGCCTGGAAGAAACAATCGATACTATCGATGGTTTCAAACTATCAAAAACATCGATGGTTTTTGAAGACTATCGATAGTTTTGATTCATGGACATTTACATAGTTTAGGATTGGAAAGGTGGTGCTGCCGGTGACACAGGGCTTTCTTATTTTTGAAATGGAGGGATTCGTAAAAATGCCTTCATTTAGATAAGGGCGAGAGCCGCTCAAAAATCCATCTTTCGATCGTCAAAATGATCGATTATCAAAATTATCGGTAATCTGAAATATCAATTCCAGTAACGATCAATTATCGAAACTACCGATTTTTGAAAATATCAATCATTGAAACAATCGATTTTTGAACATATCGATAATTTTGAATATCGATTAAAGAAACTTACAATTATTGAACAATCGATTACCGCACTATCGATTATTGAACCTACCGATTGTTTTACTTATCGATTATTGAAATAATCGTTGATGGTGTTGATGGTGATTTTGATGGTTGTTGATAATAGTGTTGATAATGGTGTTGATGATGGTGTTGATAACGGTGTAGGGTAGGGATGGGCAAAAAATATCGATATATCAAAACATCGATATTTTTAAAACGATATATCGAAAATTTATACTGATATTTTTGCTCGGCGATATATCGAACATCGATATACTTTTCCCGACATCGAAAGCGATATTTTGTATATATCTGTCGTTGTAAACATTGTGCTTCACACGTATTTCTCTTGGATATAAAGCGGCATTTTAATCGTTCATATCTTATCTTATCGTATCATATCTTATCATACCATTTGAGAACTCGAAAACGTCCTTTTGTACACTCCAATTTTGTCTAAAATATGTACAGTGTACTCTGTCTTAAGCAGACACCTACGGGACCCACATATATATCCGCTTAACAGAAGTATTCGCTTAAGAGGAAAGTATTTGAGAAGCAGGAGCACAAGAAAATTCCTGAAATCTGTCCGTTTAGAGTAGTGTCCGCTTAGGAGGGTTCCTCCCAAGCAGAAGGTACACTGTGTTTTAGTAAAATAGTCATTTTTAATTGGTATTTATAATGTCGATATATCGAAAGCTCGATATTTCTCCCCCGATAGTATCGTTTCAATTTCGATGCTTTTTAAATATATCGATACGATATATATCGATGTATTTTCCCATCCCTATGACGGTGTTGATGACGGTGATGATGTTTTAACTGCCACACATTCTCGCTTCCTCACGTCCCGAAAAATCTTCAGAAATTCTGCGAGTCTTAAGTGTCCCATTTTACAAACCAAATGAGAATTTTAGCCGTCATGCAAAAATTTTATTCCATGCACTGATGCCAGAACGAGGGGATTTTTCCGTTTTGAGGGATTTTTTTCGATTTTACCTTTAACCAAAAATCATTTCAAATGCTTTCAAGGGATTTTCACTGATTTCACTTTCCTAAAGAAAACAGAAAAAATTGGATTTTTTAACAATATCCAAGGGAAAAGAGTCACCAAAATACTGCCTAGCATCAGTTCTGTTTACAAAGTATGGAGAATTGAGTAAGAAAGGTTTTTTAAAATTCGATTTCAGCTTCACGTGATATTAAATGAAAAGGGATACCTATGCACATTATGCAAAGTTTCAAATGGTTGATATTTAAAGGTTAAACAGCTCAAACATGCATGGAAACCCATCGCTATTAATTTTCCCCCGTTTTATAGAATATCAGTAATTATCCTCTAGGAATACTACTCGCGCGTAAATTCCCCGCCAATGTATTGAATTGTAAACTTTAACTCTGAGGTGTCAATTCGCAAATCGACACTCGAGTTTGAGCTAGTGAAGAAGTAGAGGCAACAGGACCAATTAAGTACCTTCACGATCTGAAGGGCCTAGGTTCAATTCCCCGGTCAAGCGAACGCCGATTTTTTTTTACTTAAATTTTGCCATTTTTTTTTTTTTTTTTCAAAATTCTTTTTAACTCATCCAATGAAGTGTCCAACAAATGTATCGGCTCGTAAGACTGTCTTGAAGTTGGAAAATTTCCGACATCGGCTTTATTGCCACGAAATATCCACCTCGCTGTGTGAGCATTAAACTACGTTTCGCCTGTGCCGGGAATCGAACCTCGGACCTTAGGATCAAGAGAATAACACGCATCCCCTACGCTATCCCAGAGCCACGAGAAATAAATAAATATATTAATAAATAAATAAATTCCCTTTTAAAATCAATATACAGTTGCATACACAGAGAAAAAAATCAACCAGAAAACTGGTTAAATCAAAAGGAAAAACATACAAATGGGCTTCGGCTTCAACAAGGAATATTTTTAATTTAACAATTTTTCTTGTTGGAAAAAATTAAGAATTTCCTTTTGAATCAACCATATTTCAGGTTGAATTGAAATGATAATTTTCAAAAATGGATTTAAAATTTAAATTGTTGAACTAACCACGGACATAATTGAAATGACAAGATAATTTTTCAAATAAAAAAAAAAATTTCTAAAATACCTATACAAGAAGAAATGTCAAAACAAATTTATTCAACGTTCAAAGCAAATGGCCACAGAGCCCTCTGCTGAACATAACCCCAAAAAAATAGCCATCGGATGGACTTCATCCGATTTCGTCACTCCGTTGTCGTGACTGCTTTCGCAATGCTTAAAATGTTCTAAGATGAATGAATGTCTTATACATATGTCCTATTTTATAAACCAAATGAGAATTATACCGAACGAAAAGAAATGTAATTAAACATATGTATTTCCTTTTAAATCAACCCAAAAAAAGGACTGTGAATAACAATGCGCCCTTTTACAAAAAAAATCATGGTTAATTTCGCTCAGTGTAATTATCACATTTAAGCCCAAGACATACAATGAACAAAATCTGTCACTAACCCGCCATTAACTCTTGCACCATTTCCTAAGATCTGTTGACGAGATAAGCATATGGAAATCGAACACCAACAAGAAAGCTCAGAAAGACTCTTTCATGATTATCACCAAGTAATACTTGATTATCACTCATTTGGGTGTGTTCCTTTTAGGGTACAGTGACTGCAAATGGGTTAAAGTTGTAGTAGAAAATCACTTAAAAGTTTTCATCATTTCATTTGTGTAAAATTGCAAGGATCGAAGAAACCAAGTAAAACTTCTTTTGGCAGGAACTTAACCGCAGAAAACAATTCATAAGAATATGTCTGAACTGAACTGAACTTAACTTAACTGAGCCTTAACGTTGAGCATTTCAAAGAGAAACAAAAATAATATCCTTAATGGTTTCAGCGGTTGATGAAATTGTGCATTTTCTTTGTTTTCATATTTTCGGTATTAATTTTAAAGCTTTTCGCGGCGAAACATTATTGCCTTTTGGGTTTTTATTGATTTTAAAAGCAGCAACACGACGACGACGACGACGACGACGACTAGGCCATTTTGAGTCTTAATATTTAAATTGAATATTTTATGTAATAATTCTGAAGTTTCCTTAATGAGGAGGAATTTGTTTTTTTATAAAGCATAAATATCTCATTTAATGTTTCTTTTTCTTTCATTTTTGTTTCTAGGTTTCCGGTAGAAAAAACAAAAAAAAAAAAAAAAAAAAAAGTCTGCAACTTCTTTTGTGTGTGTGTGTGTGTGTGTGATTTATGCCTTGCAAACGCTTAATGAATGCCTGACGAAAACGAATTCTCTGAACGTTGGAGAACGTTGGAGAAAAGGTTTCCATCATTTTTGATGGTCTATTCGAATTTCAAATAGAGCAGAATCTTGATGAGCAGAAGAAACTATACACAAGTGTGTGTGTGTGTGTGTGTGTGTGTGTGTATGTAATTGAGTATGTTAATGTCTGGCAATGCTTGATTATACCTTTGTCTGATGCATTTTTTATGCACTCATCTTGCATACATTTCAATTGAATTGAACAAAACCGAGCCGAACCGAACCGAACCGAGCTGAACTGAACTGAGCTAAGCTGAACTGCGAAAAAGGAAAGCTTCAATGAACAAAATGATAATCCGCCACTGCACGATCCTTTATCTTAGCGGGCCGGCATTGGAAGAGTCAGTCGGTCGGTCGGTTGGGTCTCAAGTAGGAGTTGAAAAGTGAAGCTAAAGACAGAAGACATTGAAGCCGGACCTGTAGATTTGCTGGCGATGGTGGATGAATGCTGAAATGTAGAGTCCATCCGTCCCCACCATCAGTTCGTACGTCCGTCCGTCCATCCGTCCGTCCGTCCGTCCGTCCGTCCGTCCGTCGTGTGTGTCAGTAGCAACCCGAAAGGTATGTACAAATATTTTATACGAAACTACGATAAATCAGTTTTTTGTTTGCTTTTCTTTTTTGTATGTGTTTTCCACGTTACCTTTTTTGGCGTTTCACATCTGCGGATACACCACATCCAAGGGTGATGTGATGGCGGGTGTCTGGGTGCCATGTAGCCCGTTCGCTTTTTTTTCTTTTCTCATTTTCATTTTATTTTTATTTTTATTTAAGTATTTTTTGTTTTCCTTCAATGCGCATTGAATGTGTTGGACGCCTTTATGCTTTTTGTGCTTTTCAAGGCTTTTGTTTTTTTTCTTTCTCTTTTCATTTCGTTTGAGTTTTCGGTGTTCTTATTGTTGTTGTTGAATTTTATTTTTTTGTATTTTTTTTTTTTTGAAGTGAACATTTTGTTTTTGGGTGTGGTTATGTGAATGCACAATTGTCAATACATACGAATAGAGTGTGTTCGTGCGTGCGTGTGTGTGCGCGTGTGTGTGTACGTGCGTGTGTGCTTGCATCAATCCTTTGTTGTTGCCCTGAGGTGAGAAGGCCTGAGTGTATATGCAGTTGTGTTTACCTGCACAAAGTTTTTGCTCAACCATGAAACCATCCAAGCTAGCTAGCATCTTTTTGCGTTACTTTTATTCAATTGATGCTTGAATGTCTCCGCATGACAATGACGATGATGATGATAATGATGATGATGATGATGATGATGATGATTTACAAACAGAAGAGCAAACACACAAATGGAGTACAAACATATACAGTGCGAGCACATGAGTATATACTGGATGGATGAGAGTTTGTTTGGTGCATTTGTAAGACGCTTTATGCGCTCATCCATTTTGCAATAGTTTTTTGTTTTCTTCATAGTTTTCTTTATTTTTATGTAGTAAGAATTTTTAAAAAAAATTTTTCTTTTTTTTTTTTCTTTCATTTTGCTATGTTGACGTTCACAACAGAAATGTTAAAGTAAAATTGGGTCTCACAAAAACAATTTTCGTCGTTACTTTCTGTTGCTTCTGTAGAGTGTGATGCACAGTGTGACGCGTTGATGAAATTCTTGGTCACAAACAATTGAAGGAGTAGTAGGGATGGGCAAAATGGGAAAATACATCGTTATATATCGTATCGATATAAGTATTTAAAAAGCATCGAAATTGAAACGATACTATCGGGGGAGAAATATCGAGCTTTCGATATATCGACATTATAAATACCAATTAAAAATGACTATTTGATTAAAATACAGTGTGTGCCTTCTGCTTGAGGAGAACCCTCCTAAGCGGACACTACTCTAAACGGACAGATTTCAGGAATTTTCTTGTGCTCCTGCTTCTCAAATACTTTCCTCTTAAGCGAATACCTCTGTTAAGCGGATATTATATGTGGGTCCCGTAGGTGTCTGCTTAAGACAGAGTACACTGTACATATTTTAGACAAAATTGGAGTGTACAAAAGGACGTTTTCGAGTTCTCAAATGGTATGATAAGATATGATACGATAAGATAAGACATGAACGATTAAAATGCCGCTTTATATCCAAGAGAAATACGTGTGAAGCACAATGTTTACAACGACAGATATATACAAAATATCGCTTTCGATGTCGGGAAAAGTATATCGATGTACGATATATCGCCGAGCAAAAATATCAGTATAAATTTTCGATATATCGTATTAAAAATATCGATGTTTTGATATATCGATATTTTTTGCCCATCCCTAAGGAGTAGTCGGAGAGAATTGAAATTTTGCAGGAGCATTTCTGATGTTTCAATTAAGAAATTTGAATTTTGAAAAAAAAATAAATTCTTGAAATGGCACCAACTGCCACGCCCACCCACATTTCTATACACAGTGTAATCTTTCCATAACACTCCATCCATCTTAAACGGAAACTATTTGGGAATGCTCTAGTGTTTCTGATTCTCAAATAGTTTCCTCTTGGCTTTGGTTAGAATGGGCCTAGCTAGTAATTTCTGTCTGAAGAGCTATCTAGATCTGCCAATCCATCCCCCCATGATAATTTTTTCGTTTTAGGGCTAGGCGAATTCAAAAATAAATATATTCACATATCTGAGAAATTCGTTGCAAAATAGAAGATATTTACATTGTATTAATATGAAACCGTGTGTCAATCACGTTGTTTTACGTCCCCATGACGAATTATTGGTTAAAGTTATCAACTAGCACCTCGTTAGAACCTCAATTGACACGATATTGCCTCTGAGCAAATCTGTCGTTCAACACGCAAAGTACAGTATTTCACGGATATATGCACCCCGCTTATAAGCACTCCCCGCTTATATGCACGCGAATTTGTGCCATTTTCCTACCACTTTCATATAAAAAACCCCTCTTATAAGCACCAGCTGAAAATCGTATGGCAACTGGGTTGTGAGAAAAGCCAACATGAATTTAACTTCATGTGTGATTTTTGGTTGAAAGCCAATTTTTTTTTTTTTTTTTTTTAATAAAGTTATTTTTTTTTAAATAAATGAAGCTCAAATTTCATATGTTACCCGAAATTTGTTTTTCGTGTATATGCGCTCTGGTTGTGCTTATTAGAGCTGGAGAAACAATCGATAGCACTACCGATACTATCGATGGTTTAAAACTATCGAAAACATCGATGGTTTTTGAAGACTATCGATAGTTTTGATTCATGGACATTTACATACTTCAGCATTGGAAAGGTGGTGCTGGCGGTAACAAAGGGCTTTCCTTTTTTTTAAAATGGACAGATTCCTAAAAATGCCTCTAGGTAATAGCAAGAGCCGCTCGAAAATTCATCTTTCGATTATCAAAATTATCGATTGTATTACCGATAATAGAAACTATCGATGATGATGGTGAGGTTGGTGATGATGATGGTGAGGTTGGTGATGATGATGGTGAGGTTGGTGAGATGATGATGGTGAGGTTGGTGATGATGATGGTGATGGTTGATGTGGATGTGATGTGGTTATGATGATGATGAGGTTGGTGATGATGATGGTGTTGATGGAGATCATGATGGTGATGATGATGGTGTTTATGTTGTTGATTGATGATGACGTGATGATGAGGATGTTGATGGTGATGATGATGGTGTTTATGTTGTTGATGGTGATGACGTTGATGATGACAGTGATGTTGATGGTGATGATGACGGTGATGATGACGGTGATGATGACGGTGATGATGACAGTTATGATGATGGTGATGATGACAGTTATGATGATGTTGATGATGGTGATGATGACAGTGATGATGTTGGCGATGATGATGGTGTGGTTGATGATGTTGATGGTGAGGTTAGTAATGATGATGATGATTATGATGGTGTTGACGGTGATAATGATGGTGAGGTTAGTGAAGGTGATGATGGTGTGATGGTGATGTGTATTGATGGTGTGAGTGTTGATGTGGATGATGTGATGGTGATTGGTGTTGATGGTGATGATGGTTGTTGATGGTTGATGATGTTGTGGTGATGATGATGTTGATGGTGTTGATGGTTGATGATGTTGTTGATGTGGTGATGATGATGGTGATGATGTTGATGGTGGTGATGATTGATGATGGTGATGATGTTGTTGATGGTTATGATGGTGTTGATGGTGATGGTGTTGGTGGTGATGATGTTGATGATGTTGTTGATGGTGATGATGGTTTTGGTGGTGATGGTGTTGATGGTGATGATGTTGTTGATGGTGATGATGGTGTTGATGGAAGTTGATGATGTTGATGGTGTTGATGGTTATGATGATGTTGATGGTGATGGTGTTGGTGGTGATGATGTTGTTGATGGTGATGATGGTGTTGGTGATGATGGTGATGATGTTGATGATGTAGATGATGTTGTTGATGGTGGTGTTGATGATGGTGATGGTGTTCAAATTTGAAAATATCCACTCTGATAGTTCTCCAGCTCTACTGAGATGACTGAGAATTTCTTCAATTCAGTGCTTTATATACGTTCCCGAAATCATGAATTCAGTGAGAATTGTAGGAATTTTTTGAAAAAAAAGTACCATTTCTCAGGGTAGTTTTGCATTTGGAGGGAAATAATGATTGGAAATGTGTTTTCAGGACGAATACCAACAAAGGGAACTATGAGCGTATTCGGAGGGTGCTTTTGGGGGTTCAAGCCCCTCTCGAAATGTTCGGAATTACAAAGGGGATGGTGAAACTGATCTCGGTGGATAGTTTTGTTATGCCGTAAACCACTTCTGAAATACTTTTCTGCGTCGGTGCGTTTTTAAAGGCAACAAAAACTTCATGATAGCTTGTATTTCCTTACCCTTTTGGGTCCCATGTAAGAAGGGTATACGAATATACAATTTTTCCAGCTGGCTGCATCAAGGCATCGAGGAGTTTAAGTGGGCCAGGATAGAATTCATTTGAATGAATTTCATTCCGTCGGCTTTGGAAATATCTCCCCACGAACACCACCATGGCTTGTTTTAAATCAGCCCTCGGACTTAACGAGACATAGACTTAAGCAGTGATGCCAACTTAACGCTTTTCGCGCTAGATCTAGCACTTTTGGAAGGCAACAGTTCCTAACACAACAGCTGAAAGATGAACCAATGATGAATCTGGCAGCTTTAGTTTTGTGATTGCGTTCAGACTAGAGAAACAATTTGCATGACTATTTTGTGATATAGAATGGCATATGGGAAAGAAAGAGATGGTTGTTCGGTGCCTTAGTCGCATCGTTTCTAATCTAGACGCAGACTTGTAAGAAGCATATTTAATCATTTGTTTTATAATAAATATTCAAAGAAGAAAAAAAACATCAAAATATACTATGACCTTTTTAGAAAAAACAACACGTTCCCTTCCAAAAACGCTTTCTTTTAGTTGATTTAGCGCTTTTTGAAATTAGAATTTGGGAATCATTGATTTCCGGTGCTTTTTAGCGCGTTTTCAAAATTAATCAGCGCTTTTTTCATCTGAGGAGTTGGCAACACTGGTGATGATGACGGTGATGATGATTATGACTCACGCACGTTCTTGCTTCCTCACGTCTCGAAAAATCTTCAGAAATTCTGCGAGTCTTAAGTGTCCCATTTTGCAAACCAAATGAGAATTATAGGCGTCATGCTAACATTTTATGTACGGATGCCAGAACGAGGGGATTTTTTCCGTTTTGAGGGATTTTTTCGATTTTACCTTTAACCAAAAACCATTTCAAATGTTTACAAGGGAATTTCACTGATCACTTTCCTAAAGAAAACAGAAATAAAGGGATTTTTTAACAATACCCAAAGGGAAAAGAGTCACCAAAATACTGCCTAGCATCAGTACTGGTTACAAAGTATGAAGAGTTGAGTCAGAAAGGTTTTAAAAATCGGCTTCTTGTATATTACCACGTGATATTAAATTAGGAGGGATACTTATGCACAGTATTTTATTAAACTATTATAGGACCACCATTATTTTTTAAATTTAAAACCTTCAAATGGTGGATATTTAAAAGTTAAACAGCTCAAGAATGCTTGATTGAAATCACTAGCAATATGCCAACCAAATTAGTAGAAATTAAAATATATCTTCCGATAGTACTATCGATGGTTCAGACTATCGACTATTGAGACTATCGATTGTCACAACTATCGATAGTTCTCCAGCTCTTATGCTTATAGCCGGGATTTCAATATATGCACTCCCCGCTTATATGCACTCTTCCTCCTGCATTTTGGACGGTGCATATATCCGTGGAATACTATACACGCTTTATACTTCCACGAATTTAAACTAAGTGAGAATTATAAAAAAAATTTGTGTCAAATTTTGTCACTCGGAACAAAATTTCACATATACACGGGCTATAACTAGTAAGATCTAGTGAGGTACTGTCTAGATTTTTCCTAAGAAGGCCACTAAAGAGGCGGCCCTAACTAGGCCCACAATGAAGTCGATGAAGCCGGTATTTACCTAGAGAAAATTACATAGGCCCTGTCTAGATTATTCACGACATCGCCAATATGGGGGCGATTCTACCCAGCACCAAAATAGGACCAAGATATGCCCGTTCGAGTCAAGATTTGTTAGACCAGGACCTGTGTAAACCAAGCGTAGATTTATCTATATTGTGGCAAATCTAGTTATTCCCAAGCTAATCACCAGACTTGGTGTTCTAAAGGCGCTCCGTGTTTTTGTAATCTAACCTCGGCAAAAGTGAACCAAGTGTTCCAAATTAAATCTTAATTCGTCTGTAAAGTTACCCGGAAATTAAAACATATATCGAAAGTTTGAAACTTGGACAAATTCTGTCAATAAATTCAGTTTCTGTGGTTTCTTATTCTCCGATCGTGCTCTGCAGATTCTTAATAGCGCTAATTTAGTGTTACTCGCTAAATCTGTAGAACCTGTGGAACATAAGAGATTAAGAGAGTACGACCTCTAAGTGTCACCGATAAATAACAAAAAAAAAAAAAAAAAAAAAAAAAAATTAATAAAATTACAATGTCAACGCCATTAAGTCGTCAAGTCAATACGGCTGCTGCACAAATTGGGACTCCAAAGCGTTTCGACCATGGGAATACACCTAAGCTTATACAATTGCTGGACCAACGACTGATTCTACAAGGCGATCTTATTGCGGCTAAAATAGCGCAGTCTCAAGAAGCTATTCTCGGCGTTTTCAAACAACAAATGGATCAGCTGCGCGGAGATCTGGTCTCTATACAGCAACGTGTGAGTACATTGGAAGCACAAACATCTGAAACACAATCTCTTAAGCGGGATATTGTGCTCCTAAATGAGCGAATCTCGAGGCAAGAGAATCTTACTGTTTCTCGGGAACTAAGATTTCATGGGATCCCATATCATGAAAACGAAAACCTTCCTGGCTATTTCCATGAGCTGTGCAAGACCATTAATCATCCTCCGCCGAATATCAACAGTATTCATCGTATGCCACGTAAATTGCAGTCAAAAATCGACCCTGATGTTGTTCTAACGCTCGATACAACATATAGTCGCAACTCTCTTTTAAGAGCTATTGCGGCTTTCAGACGTGCAAATGGTAAACAATTAACTCTTAAACATATCGGCTTGCAGTCAGACATTCCATTCTATGTCAACGAGGGAATGACTAGAGAAAATCATCGCCTATTGAAATTTGCACTGCAAGAGAAGCGGAAAAATGTGCTCTCAGCTGTATTTACTCTGCGTGGCTCCGTTTTTATTAAACATTTTCAAAGTGACGAACCAAAACGCATCAATTCTTTTCTTGAGCTGGATACCTTTCTTCGTACTCTTGCTATCAACACCAATTCTGAAGCTAACATCACCACTCACAGCAATTAATAGTCGTATGCTCTTAGTTTTTTCTTCTCTTTTATATTTTGTTTTTTGTCTCTCTTCGTTTAACATTTATTATTATAAAACATCTATGAATCTCTATATCTTACGTTGTTCTATTTTGTTCACAAAAATTAAGTTATTTGCAGCATTTTACAATTCTAATTATTTTGCTTGTATTAAGTTTTATCATTTTGCAGCTAGTTACGTGCCTCCTGAACTGCAGTTTGTTGCTATTTTCCATTTCACCTATTTAAATGACACACCGATTAAATAACAAAGTAGGAAATTCCGAAGGTGAGTTAAGTACATTATTAAAAATACTCTCTGCACAAAAAAATTGGCCTAAAAATCTGCCATATAAATGCACAGAGCCTTTTTAATAAAATTGATGAGTTTCGTGAGAATTTTGAACATTCTGATATTGATGTCATATGCATTTCAGAGACGTGGTTCACACCAACGATGAAAGATAATCTTCTTGCTTTAAAGGGCTACAAGCTTTTCCGTGCGGACAGGGAAGGACATGCCGGTGGCGTGGCCATTTTTGTAAAGACTGGCATATCCTGTAAATTATTGCACAGATCATCATCTCGAACACATGAGTCATTATTTCTTGAAATTCGAAGTTGTGATCAAAAACTGCTGGTGGGCTGTATCTATAGACCAAATCGACAGTTAGATATATCACCTCTAATTGAACAACTCCAAGCATTATCCGTCTTATACACAAACATACTGATTGCCGGTGACTTCAATAGTAATATTCTTACGGAAAATTACTTTACCGATAGCCTACAATCCCTGGGGCTCTTTCCCACAAACACCATAACTCCCACACATTTTACGCGAACATCGAACACACTTTTAGATCTGTTTTTGGTTGATAATAGAGACAAAATTCTTCTATATGATCAACTTTCCGCCATACACTACTCGAAGCATGATTTGATTTTCGCTGTATATGACTTCCAGTTGATTCCAAGGCCGGATATCTTTACATTCCGAGATTTTAAACATATAGACTACCCTAGCTTGTTAACTCAAGTTAATACCATTGATTGGAACTGCATTAGGGGAATTGAATCGGTTGATGAACAATTAAATTTCCTTCAGAATAATATAAATAGATTATTTGAGGAATTTGTGCCCTTAAAAGTCTCCAGATCTAAAAACCGCACAAATCCGTGGTTCGATTCGTCCATTCAATTACTGATTAGTATTCGCGACCATGCCTATAAGCGCTGGAAGAGATTTAGAACCACTGAACTTGAACGATCTTTTAAATATTTAAGAAACAAGGTTATTGCAGAAATAAGAATAGCTAAAAAGAAATATTTTGAACTTAAGTTTTCCTCTGCAATAAGCAATAAGCAAACTTGGAATGAAATTCGAAAAATCGGCCTCAGAAGTAAGTCTCCAAAGTGTCTGGATAGCGCCGATATGGATTTAAATGCCGTGAACTATGGCTTCGTCAACTCACAAAGGGCCGGAAATTTTATTTCTAATGCTTCTTCTATTCCTAATGTTTCTTATGACAACTCGCCTTCCTCCAACTATAATTCCATAAATTCGTTCGAATTTAACTGCGTCAATCAAGCTGATATTGTCGAGTGCATGCTCGCAGTAAAATCCAACGCTACCGGTTTGGATGAGATAAGTCCTTTATTTCTGAAAATCCTTCTTCCGTATATACTTTCCGCTATTACACATTTCTTCAATACAATTTTCACAAAATCACATTTTCCATTAAGCTGGAGAAGAGCCAAAATCATACCTACGCCGAAGCCGAATGGTGAACTACGACCCATCTCTATTTTATCCTTCCTTTCGAAAGTCTTTGAAAAGTTAATGTCCAAACAAATAAACAAGCACCTCTTAGACAAATCCCTCCTATGTGAACAGCAATCTGGATTCAGAAACAGTAGAAGTTGCGTTACTGCATTAATCGACGTAGTTGAAGACTTACGCGAAGCAGTTGACACAAATAAAATCACCTTTTTGGTTTTATTAGATCATAGCAAGGCTTTCGACACAGTAAACCACGATGTTCTACTATCCAAACTATCCAATAGCTTCCTTTTCTCGCCATCCGCATCAAATCTCATTAAATCGTACCTCACTGACAGAGAACAACTGGTTTGCGTAAATAATCGCCGCTCTGACTCTTTGAAATTAATTACAGGGGTCCCGCAGGGATCTGTCTTAGGACCAATTCTCTTTAATATTTACATTAATGATCTACCGGAACATCTTAAATATTCAAAAGCGCACATTTACGCTGACGATGTACAACTATATCTGTCGTGCGATAAAAATTCAATCGCAACGTGTTTGGCAAATTTAAATGAGGACCTTGCAAGCATTGGCAATTGGGCTATCAGTAATGCACTCTGTCTGAATCCCTCCAAATCTAACTGCATTGTCATTAGCAGGAAAAGTTTCATACTCTCTTCGCTTCCTAATCTTACCCTAAATGGGCAATCTATCATATATGTGGATCGCGCAAAAAACCTTGGCATAACCTTTAATAGAACTCTAACATGGAACGATCATCTGTCATTAAGAATCGGCAATGTGTACGCCATGCTTCGTTCACTGTGGCAAACTCAATCTCTTACACCATTAAGAATACGTCTGCTTCTCTGTAAATCATACGTCATCCCAACGCTCCTTTATGCTTGTGAGATCTTTGCTAACTGCGATTCCTTGCACAAGCACAAGTTACAGGTGCTTTTCAATAGCATCGCCCGATATATATTCAATCGCCGACGATTTGACAGCATTACACATCATGGCCATACCATCTATGGCATGTCATTCGACAATCTGCTACAGTTTAAAACTCTCCTGCTCCTGCACAAGATTATCTTTTCGAAAGCGCCTGAAAGCATTTATAAGCGTCTCAAATTTACTCGTTCCACAAGAAACAACAGCATAGTCCCGATCAAGTTTAAAACATTGACTTCTGAAAGGCAATTTCTTGTGCATGCGATTCGCCTTTGGAACGCCCTACCTAACAATATGAAAGCTATTAGCAACACACAAACTTTCAGAAGGCACCTCACACTACTTTTTAAAACTTAAAGATACAAAAACAAAATAACAAAAATAAATTTTCTTTTTTTTTTCTTTCTTCTTATTTTCCGAATTTTCAAAATAAAAATTTCCCTTAAACTGTCAACTTTCAATTTATTAATATCTGCATTATTATAAGTACACACACATATCTCTCCTTAAGATTCTTAATAACTCAATAACTCCTGTAATGACTAGTACAGCTTATAAGAACTTTCTTTTTGTACTAGGATTAAGCATAAGTGAAATAAATGAAATGAAATGAAATGAAACTTGTCTAGGCAATATTCCAGCATTGTCATAGCCAACTGAGTGAATTTGCTCATTTGCTGAGACTCCTGATAACCAATTGCAGCGATTTTTTTTTTCGGTTTTGATTCTTTTGATGAAACTTGGTTTTTTTATTTTTTATTAATTTCGTTAAAATATGGCTCGGTTTTTGCATGAAGCAACCCCACTGTGCGACGCGTCGCATCGTCTTTCAATGGGTGCTCGTTCGGCCCTTCTGAGCTCGTGCAAGTGTGTTCGGATAAATTCATCCATATATGTATGTATGTATGTATGTATGTATGTATGTATGTATATAAGAACATTTGTAAACGCTTTCGGAGCTTGAACTGAAGAACTTTGATTTCGAACTTTTCTGTTTTTATTTTCATTTTTCTTTTTATTGAAAAAAAAAAAAATGTTTTTTTCCCTGTTCAACAGAAGCGCGCAACTTTATCGTGTGGCAAAAGGTGAAGCGGTAAGGATTATTGCTTTTAGACTTAGGTGCATGATGTGGTTTGTTGAAATGATCAGCGTCACCTGATGAATGGTTTTCAATAGTTGTTTTTTTTATCGCTTTTTAGTAACAAAAAAAAAAAAACAGTAAAAAGGAAAAAAGAAGCAAGGGGAAAATGGAAATATTTTGCAATGCCAAAGGAATGAAAATCGTTGTTAACGTTTACTGCAGCGAGCAGTGAGCGTTTATTTGATACTATTGAGAGCTTTCAACGAAAACAGGTTAAATCTAAGAGCAAAGGGAGCCTATTACGTATATGCTCTCGATCTGGATGGGTATTTTCTATCTAATTATTTTTAATAACGATAGAATATATCAGAACTATTGAGTCCATTCTTTTTAGAAACCATTTATGATTTTAAAAAAGCAACCCATAATCGGCATTTTGAAATTATGCAGGAGCGATGAAATAAAATGGTTGAAAAATCCATTCATTCGAGTGCTTAGAAGAGATGGAGCAAATTCCCTCCCTCATGACCAAAGCTTCATAATGAATTAAAATAAAGAGATCCAACTTAACTTAGATGCTTCAGCTTCGAATTGAAATCCGATCCACAGAGCCAAGCAAAGTCAAATATCAAATGACGCACTTTGACTATCGGCAGTCTTCAGACAACCGGGATAAAGATACACTGAAAATATTTTTTTCAGGTTTTTCATCGCTTATAAAATAAAATTTCTTCCCTAAATCTTTGTTCTTGTGTCAACGATTGTATTTAAAAATAAATTTTTTTAAAAGATTTTTTTTTTTTTTGTTTTTTAAATTTCGCTCTTTGGAAATAGGTCCTTTGTCCTTTGTTACATGAGCGTGGAATTTAGCAAAACAATAAGTCTATCGTTCTTAGGAAATGTCTTAATAAATTTCAAATGTTTAAAAGAAAATATCAAAATTTTATCATTTTGCAGGCCATAAATATTTGAAAGAAAATTATTTTCTGTGTGACTCAACAGGTCTTAACCCAGTAAAAAAAATATATGTATGGATAATTACCTTAGCCGAACAATGAAGGAGTAATCATCTTGTTCATCCGGTCGGTAATCCGAAGTCGAAATCAAATTAGATTCCATTCGATCTTCAGTTTAGGGGGATTGTT
The DNA here is from genome assembly GCA_020466095.1 of Chlorops oryzae. NCBI lineage: Eukaryota > Metazoa > Arthropoda > Insecta > Diptera > Chloropidae > Chlorops > Chlorops oryzae. The sequence goes on along the minus strand of CM035806.1, from coordinate 8,815,311 downwards.
TGGTCCGAAATTCATACTTGCTCAGAATGCATGCGATGCAATTCCACAGAAAATGATAATTTTGTCCCCTACAAATAGAAAAAAAATAATAAAATTACTCAAAAATTGTTGAAAGGACACCTTATATCCTGGTAAGTATCTTAATATGAGTACATTAAGATAATCTTTTCATTCAATTAAACATTTAAACATAAAAAATATCATGAATATTATTTGTCCCGTACGTAGAATGCTCCATGACCATTCAAGCAACCTTTCATGCCATGCACAACACCCCACCCCACAACTTCCATACACACCACCTTACATGTCTATCTGGCTATCAGAATCGATCAGAGACATGACCCAGTCGATCATCAGGCAGTTGGCCTTATAAGATAGCCGAATTTTCTTTTGCAAAGGCCGGCTAACTTGGCCGATTTCCTGATATGTTCAGACTTAGCCAGCCAGCCGGATTTTAGTCGCCTTTTACGACGGGCATGCCTTACCCCGGGATAATTCTAACCCCATCCTGGAGGGGTCAATCTCTCTCTCACTCTCTCCCTTTCTCACTCTCTCTCTCTCTCTCACTCTCTATCTCTATCTCCCTCTCTCTCTCTCTCACTCTCTAGCTCCTTCTCTCTCTCTCACTCTCTATCTCCCTCTCTCTCTCTATTTTTCTCTTTCTTTCTCTCTCTCTCTTTCTTTCTCTTTCTTTCGCTCTCTCTCTCTCTATCTCTCTCTCTCTTTCTCTCGCTCTTTTTCTCTCGCTCTTTTTCTCTTTCTTTCTCTCTCTCTTTCTTTCTCTCTCTTTCGCTCTCTCTCGCTCTCTCTCTATCTCTCTCCATGTCGCTCTCTCTCTCTCTCTCTCTCTCTGTCGCTCTCTCTCTCTCTCTCTCTCACTCTCTATCCCCCTCTCTCTCGCTTTCTCTGTCTCTCGCTCTTTTTCTCTTTCTTTCTCTCTCTCTTTCTTTCTCTCCCTTTCTTTCTCTCTCTTTCGCTCTCTCTTGCTCTCTCTCTCTCTCGCTCTCTCGCTCTCTCTCTCTCACTCTCTATCCCCCTCTCTCTCGCTTTCTCTGTCTCTCGCTCTTTTTCTCTTTCTTTCTCTCTCTCTTTCTTTCTCTCCCTTTCTTTCTCTCTCTCTCGCTCTCTCTCTATCTCCCTCTCTCTCTCTCTCACTCTCTAGCTCCTTCTCTCTCTCTCACTCTCTATCTCCCTCTCTCTCTCTATTTTTCTCTTTCTTTCTCTCTCTCTCTTTCTTTCTCTTTCTTTCGCTCTCTCTCTCTCTATCTCTCTCTCTCTTTCTCTCGCTCTTTTTCTCTCGCTCTTTTTCTCTTTCTTTCTCTCTCTCTTTCTTTCTCTCTCTTTCGCTCTCTCTCGCTCTCTCTCTATCTCTCTCCATGTCGCTCTCTCTCTCTCTCTCTCTCTGTCGCTCTCTCTCTCTCTCTCTCACTCTCTATCCCCCTCTCTCTCGCTTTCTCTGTCTCTCGCTCTTTTTCTCTTTCTTTCTCTCTCTCTTTCTTTCTCTCCCTTTCTTTCTCTCTCTCTCGCTCTCTCTCTCTCTCGCTCTCTCTCTCTCGCTCTCTCTCTCTCGCTCTCTCTCTATCTCTCGCTCTCTCTCTCGCTTTCTCTTAAACGCACTAATTTACAGCAGCTAATCTACTTATGTACATGGCTTTTATCTGCAAATATGGTATTTACTTAACATCTGAAACTAGGGGCCTTTACGAAGAAATTTATACTAATCTTAACCCATTTACTGCCGCTTTTATCTTCTAGCTATAGACGAAATTTCACATTGAATTAGCATTTGATACGATAAAAATGAAAAGAGTTCTCGAAACTTCTTTTCATGTTCAATTCCCTACACTTTTCTTAACCGTTCCCGCCAGGCCCGAAGAGAGAAATTTGAGGCCCGGGGGATTTTTTTCCGGGGTCCTCTTAGAAATTTGCGACAAAAAAAAAAGCCTGGGCCCCTTGAGAAAGCCATGGCCCGGGGAAAAATCTTCCATTTCACCCGCCTCTCTACAGGCCTGGTTCCCGCTTTATATACTGTAGGTGCAAGGAAATAGTGGCCGTTACTTCTACCTATTGTTTCGAATGTTGATAGGATTTTGAAAGGGTAAATATGTTAGTTCTTGAAATTATTGTTAGTATGTTATAAACATACATTTATAAAGGTACATATGTATGTGCATTGCGTTTGCGGTTAACGTAACCAAATGCCTAGATTGGGAGAAAATTTCCCCTTAATGAGTTATGTTAGAAAGAACATCATTGTTGATGTTCCAGCGGATGTCAAAATGGGAAGTCCTTTAATTCATTTGTTTGATTTGTTTGATACCTTAAGCAGCAGTCGCCTTCTATTATTTTCTGTTGTTGTTTTTTTTTTTTTTTTTATATAAATTAATTTTTTTTGTTTGCTTGCTATTTAGCGAAGCGTATTACCTTTCCCAAAGCTGATTAGTGAATATGTCCTCATCTTTCAAAAATGCATTGAAAGCAACTTGAGTGGAAGACTAACGAGACCAGCACGTGCTCATTCTTAATTTGTTTACAAATCACTTCAAATCTGTTATACGCACGAGTACTTTAATCCCCGTGACGGGCTCTCGGTAGTAGCGAACTGGTCCGCTACGGTTTACTCTACATACCGCACTTCACATTTCAGTGCAGCAGCAACACTACGCTTCATCTCGTCCCGTCCCGTTCCGTCCGCTCCCTCCTATTCGCTCCTCATTCGTCTCATCGACGATCCGCACCGCACCGCACCGCACCACACTTCATATCGTTTCTTCTTATGTGCAAACTCGCAAATGACGTCGAAGTCGAACGGCGGACGGCGGACGTCGTAAACGATTTGTGTTTAAATTTCATGAGTGTGCATCACGGCGCATCGCCTTGTGCCTTATGCCTTGTGCCGTAAGTCGTATGCCTTGCTGCTTGTGCCGAACAAAAGGCGTGTCGTGCACGCATTTCGTGGGTGAGAATTCCCGCCACTATATTTGGGCTTACACCACTGATAGATACGAATGAGCAAAAGTCCAATGAACCAGTAATCGGCGAAATCGAAAGTTACTGGCCCCCATGCATACGTAGCGTATATAACGTATATATGGTGTGTGCTGTGTGACGGTACATCGCGCCGTGCCGATAGGTACAAAAGCTGTCAAACACGGTTTTGTGGGAACATTGCTCGAACGAGAGTGCTCTGTGCTTCTGTGCTCTGTGTATTCCGTACACAGAGAAAAATATCAACCAGAAAACTGGGTTAAATCAAAAGGAAAAACATACAAAACGGCTTCGGCTTCAACAAGGAATAATTTTAATTTAAAAATTTTTCTTGTTGGAAAAAATAAAGATTTTCCTTTTGAATCAACCATATATCAGGTTGAATTGAAATGATAATTTTCAAAAATGGATTTCAATTTAAATTGTTGAACTAACCACGGACATAATTGAAATAACAAGATAATTTTTAAAATAAAAAAAAAAATTTCTAAAATACCTATACAAGAAGAAATGTCACAACCAGTGCTCGGACTTGAAAATTTTTAAAGGTGGTAGATTTAAAAAAAAAGTGGTAGATTTAAAAAAAGTGGTAGATTTATATAAATAGTGGTAGATTTAAAATTTTTTAAACTATTAATAGAATATATCACATCTGATAATGTAGAATATAGGATGTCGTTAAGTGCCAATACTGACATTCTTGACAACAGTCTTGACAATAGGAAGCTGCCAACATATTTTTCAATAAAATATAACATTAAACGACATGTTTTTGTTCTCAATTATTCTAAATGATCATAAAATTCATACATAAAACAAATGCATAAATGCGTAAAAAACAAAAATGGTAGATTTGAACCTAGCGTGGTAGAAATTGAAAATAGTGGTAGATCTACCATTCAACGTTCAAAGCATATAGAACTATAGCTGCAACTTCGGCCAAATTTTGGCGCGTTATGGCATGATTTGGTGAAAAAGTTCAACTGTGGTGAACCACGCCATAAGCCGAGTGTTGTGGTGAACCACGTAATAGTAAGTGTGGTGTACCACGTAATAGCTTTTGGCCGAAGTTGCAGCTATAGTTCTATATGGTTCAAAGCAAATGGCCACAGAGCCCTCTGCTGAACATAACCCCAAAAAAATAGCCATCGGATGGACTTAATCCGATTTTGTCACTCCGTTGTCCTGACCGCTTTCGCAATGCTTAAAAAGTTCTAAGATGAATGAATATCTTATATATCATATTTTATAAACCAAATGAGAATTATACCGAACGAAAAGAAATGTAATTAAACATATTTCATTTCAAATCAACCAAAAATATTGTTGACTCAACAATTTTTCTTTTGAAATTTTCGTTCTGCTCGAAAATCAAAAGGACTGTGAATAACAATGAAGCATTTTTGAAAAAATCATAGTAAAGTTCGCTGAGTGTATTCCGTATACCGCATACCGTATTTCCTATTTCGTAGTCTGTGTGGCTTGTAGTTTGCATTTTGAGCAAATTTCGCACCCAGACAGGTAACAGGGAAGTTGGGGAGCACAGTTTTGTGGCTTTCGTTGGTAGCACATCATTGAGTGAAATCGATACCAGACTCTAATCATCATGATAGCGTTGGTCCTCTTAAGGTTTATCTATTGGTTATCCATAGAGAAGAGAGGCGTTTAATAGTACTTCGAGTTGAAAATATGAAAGAAACTAAAAACCTACTATCAATTGATTAAAGTGCAAGGTTCAAAACTTAGACTTAAGCTTTTGCTTACACTTAGAAAGACATGACCAAAGTTATATAAGTATTTTTCGTGGGCTCCTTCAAATTGAAATTTCAATTTCACTTCGTATTTGTTTAATCTGGCATGGTAAGTAAGAGGCTCATCATATAGGAACAAGGGAGAGCGAACCTACGGAATTAATAAACAAAGTGTGTATTTATTATAAAAGTTTGGATTCATTTAGAAAGTACTATAATAGTAAGGATTGGGAGCTATTGGCGAGAAATGTAAGAAAAGTGATGAACAAATCATAAGTTTCTTGCGGTTTTTGCAATTTTTTAGCTGCTAGATGGGAATATTTCAAATCAGTAAGCACAACGGCTATTTTCTCGAGTTTAGGGCTAAAACTTTGTCATAGACAGGAAAATAAAATATCCAACGGTTTACGAATTATAGCCATAAGAATTCGCGCAATTTAATTCTCGGCCATACTTTTCGAAATCGATTTAAAATCGAACTGTAACCAACATTAAAAAATAAAATATAGGGATTCGCTACATTTATCAATTACTTTCAGAATGGTTAGTCGAAATTTAGTTTTGACAGGCACTTCCCGAAAATTCGCGAACGAAATTTTTTGCATTAATAGACTTTGGTAGTCTAATCCAAACGCCTCTAGAAACCGTGTCTTTCAGATATCAGTGATTTGTATCTGATTGGAACAATATTATTACTGTCCCTTCTGGTATGGGTGAATTTGAATCCTTTATTCTATGTGATCATGATATCTAGAAGAGATAGATCGGCCGAATTTTGATTGGGATATGTAACAGTGTTTCAGCTATTTCACCTCAAAGGTACATTAGGTACAATTTGTCCATTTAAGGTACAATTTCAAGATGAAGTAATTTTGTTAGTGAATTAAATGGTGAAAGGTCTTCTGTGGTTATCTGAGTAGTGTTTGCAGAAATTGTTTTATACATTTCCCAAAAAAGGTAGCATAATGCTTCCAGTGCAAACTAGTTGTTAGATGTTTTGATGTTTCACATTCTTGTATCTTATGTTGGTCTAGACTCTAGAGCCAGACACACGAACAAATGTTCTAAAACAATGAAGTAAGTAAAGAATCATCGAAATTGGAATAGATTACTCCATCGTATCAGTTCAAGACAATGTCATCGTTCAAGAGTGAATAACACCTTATCTCGATGACATTGCCACTAGAATTGGTATGAATAACATCTCCCATAAATGGCCATGTCATCAGATTTGAGAAGTACTCAAATTTTCCCCTTGATGTCTTCGGTGAAAACATTAATGAATTTGTCATTTATGAAAAAAATCCGGCTGGGTATATTAGGTACACTTTACTATATTTAGGTACAATTTATGGACCATTTTAGGTACACACTGAAATCTCAATTTTCCAACACTGATATGTAATGGATATAATCGGTGCGTCTACACAGCTATACACATAGAAAAAAAATCAACCAGAAAACTGGTTAAATCAAAAGGAAAAACATACAAAATGGCTTCGGCTTCAACAAGGAATATTTTTAATTTAACAATTTTTCTTGTTGGAAAAAATAAAGATTTTCCTTTTGAATCAACCATATTTCAGGTTGAATTGAAATGATAATTTTCAAAAATGGATCTAAATTTAAATTGTTTAACTAACCACGGACTTAATTGATATGACAAGATAATTTTTAAAATAAAAAAAAATTTCTAAAATACCTATAGAAGAAGAAATGTCAAAACAAATTTACTTAACGTTCAAAGCAAATGGCCACAGAGCCCTCTGCTGAACATAACCCCAAAAAAATAGCCATCGGATGGACTTCATCCGATTTCGTCACTCCGTTGTCCTGACTGCTTTCGCAATGCTTAAAAAGTTCTAAGATGAATGATTGTCTTATATGTCCTATTTTATAAACCAAATGAGAATTATACCGAACGAAAAGAAATGTAATTAAAAATATTTCTTTTAAATCAAACAAAAATGTTGTTGACTCAACAATTTTTCTTTTGAAATTTTCGTTCGGCTCGAAAATCAAAAGGACTGTGAATAAAAATGCGCGCTTTAAAAAAATCATGGTTTAGTTTTCTCAGTGTACACATGCTATCGGTCGCTGCTATTAAGAACTACATTTAATTTATACAGTGTACTCTCTCTTAAGCGGACACCTAAGGGACCGAAAAATATGTCCGCTTAAGAGGATTGTTCGTAAGGAGAGAGAGTACACTGTATATATTATTATTTTTTATGGAATCACAATTTCATTAAAATAAATACTCCACCGCCAAGGACGATTGTTGGTATACATACTTGGTTGAGATACCTATTTACGATGGGCGGGGGATCTTGTTTCAACTCCCAGCTCGGACGTGGATGTTAGTTATGCCGTTTTTAGCTTTTTCTGCTCTTTGTTTTCCTATTTTTCGTGGTATTACAACGGGCCCCATGTGAGGTCTGTCACCCTTGGTAGCAGCCACACTGACCAACCAACCATAATCCTCTAATCGAGGAGGAGTCGCTCATTCTTTCTACCTAAGAAACATGTTGACTGAAAAACACTATCAATAGGTACACTTTTCTCTTTAGACTCTATTGCCGGCGCAGACCCTAAGGGAAACATTTGGAGCACTATCTCCCTCAAAATTTTTTGGTTTTTTTTTTTCTCCTGGATCTTGCTTTTAAACTCCCGCCAGGATCCGTCGCTGATCTTATAAGTTGAGGACATTCTCAAAAGTGGACATAATTCGAAAACATTTCTGCTCTTCATGCTGCAAGGACATTTGTGCGTATGTATGTATGTGATCACCTCTTTTAAGCGTATTCAAATTTATATCCCAGCCGGAAATTTTCTCATAATTGACCAATTCATAAATTTTTTCACCAAGGGTATCAAGGGGAAAATTTGAGTACTTCTCAAGTGCCATCGAGAGGAAATGTTATTCATTGCAACTCCAATGGCATTGTCATCGATAGAGGTATCGATACGATGGAGTAGATCTACTCCACTTTCGATGACCAACTCGTGACATAATGCTCTGATGACTGCCAATGCCGCTTGTGTGTTAATTTCATTAGAAAGTTGGTGTATAATCAGGAGGAGTCGCGGCTCTAATGTCATGCTGAGATCATTGATTGTTTCACCGGGACATTTCCGGCTGGGATACTATTGTTGTTTCCACTCATAGAGGATTTCAATGAGTTTTATGGGAGGTTTGCTTTCACTTTCTTCCAATTCATCGACTTGGTTTTTTTATTTTTATTTCTCTTCTTGGGCATTCGTGCCCATGAAACGGCGAAGAAAACGAAAAATAAAATCCTAACTATATATGCTTGCATATCCTTAAGAATAATAAACTGTTCTATTTATATTCTCAGTTCTATTTTCAAGCTTGTTTCATAAAAAAAAAAAAAAAATTGTTCTCCTATGATTTGCCATTGTTTGGATTATTTTTTTTTTTACTTCTTCTTTTTTTGGCATATTTGACAAAATCGGTACTTCGGCTACATCCTTGCATTCCTTGCATGATAGAATAAATTCTTATGGCATTTTGAATAATTGAGTCCCATGGGATCTAATTTGTGATTTTCGTAGAAACGGCTATGTGCACACACACACACACATTTACACACATATGGACGCGTTCACATATACATCTGCACTTGGAGGAATATCTTCGTCCAATCCGTTGCGGACATTCGACACAATCAAATTGTAAAATAAAACTACCGCAATTCAAAGGAGAAACAAGAAAATTGACTTTTATGCGTTTAGATGGCAAGGGGTTTGTGACTTAATGCGTCCCTAATGAATAAATTTTGTAATCGTAAGCTCTGTGCATGGAATGGAATATCATCGGACACATATATTAAAATGGATGAGGACCAAAAAGGAAATTTAAGCCTTTTGAAGTGCAATGGACTTTCTCAATTTCAGGCATCAAGACAAGACGAGAGAAGAGGAGCGGGCTTTTTACTTGGAGAAATTTCCAATTGAATAATTTCGAGACATACATACATATGTATAGATAACATAGAAATCTTTCCAAAATGACCAGTATGGTTAGGTTTGTCCCTTTGATCTTAGAAGTTAGTGTTCCTATAGCGATATTCCGGAATAGTCTATGTTCAGCAAACATTTGAAGTCATAAATGAGTCATTTAATGTCCTAATGTGGAGTGTCTGCTCCCATTATGACCTTATGTAGGCAGCCCTCTAGAGAGACAGAGAGAGACAGAGAAAGACGAACAGAAAGAAATGAGAGAGAAGAGAGAATTTAAGATGTGAGAGCAAGACTAGAGAGAAAAGAAGAGAGAGAAAGAGAGAGAGAGAGAGAAAGAGAGAGAAATTGAGAGAGAGAGAGAAGAAGAGAGAGAGAAGAGAGAAATAGTTAGAGAGAGAGAGAGAGAGAGAGATGAAGGAAGATAGTAGATAGAGAAGGAAAGAGTAGAAAAGAGAGAGAGAGAGAGATAGTTAGAGAGAGAGAGTAGAGAGACATTAGAGGAGAGACTATAGTTAGAGAGAGAGAGAAAGTAGTGAAGAGAGATAGTGAGAAGAGTAGTAGAGAAGAGAGGAGAGAGAGAGAGAGAGAAGAGAGAGATAGTAGAGAGGAGATAGTAGAGAGAGAGAGAGAAGAGAGAGAGAGAGAGAGAGAGAGAGAGAGAGAGAGAAGAGAGAGAGAGAGAGAGATAGTAGAGAGAAGATAGTGAGAGAGAGATAGTGAGAGAGAGTAGTAGAGAGAGAGAGAGAGAGAGAGATAGTAGAGAGAGAGAGAGAGGAGAGAGAAGATAGTGAGAGAGAGAGAGTGAAGAGAGAGAGAGAGAGAGAGTGAGAGAGAGATGGAGAGAGAGAGAGAGAGGAGAGAGAGTAGAGAGAGAGTAGAGAGAGAGTGAGAGAGATGTAGAGAGAGATGAGAGAGTAGGAAGAGATGAGAGAGAGTGAGAGAGAGTGAGAGAGAGATAGTGAGAATGAGAATGAGATAGTGAGAGAGAGATAGTGGGAGAGAGAGAGTGGGGAGAGAGAGAGATAGTGGAGAGTGAGTGGAGAGAGAGTGTGGGGGAGTGAGAGAGAGAGAGAGAGATAGTGAGAGAGATTTAGAAACAGAAAGGGAAAGGGGAAGAGACAGCGTGAGACAAAAAGCGGTGGCTTCTTCGGATCGGATCTATGATGTCCGAGGAATTACTTTCGGTAATTGCAGAGCTCCAACTATTTACCTCTCATTATCTTTAACGGGCTTGGACTTTCTCAAAAGAGCTCAGAGGTTTTGAAATTCCAAACAAACCTGCATTTAGGTACTCCGACTCGATGGCCAACCGGAATGATCTTTTTCTTTTCGGTTACTCCTTGGTTAAGCTTTTTGATAAGCTTATGATATATATTTTTTTTTGAATGCATTACCTCAGTAGTTGCGAAAGGGTTAGTATCTATTAATTAATACGTTTTGGATGTTGTAATGTTGGAATAAATGTACTTAAATGGCAATAATATTCTATTTGTGTGTACGTATGAATGGAAGTGTGTTCCGGCATCATTTCTGATATCCCCATTGGCTAAACTGTACGTGAACATACATACATATGTACATATGTACATAAGTGTTCTCGGTGATACTCTTGTAGTCTTGTAGTGGAGAGAGGGCGCGATTGCAAGCAACTAAAGGGCAAGAAGGTAGTTATTTGTAATGCTCAACGAATTTGAACGTCTGAGATCACGTGCTTAGTGGGCCATTCACGCTTGCAGCATATGCTGCAAGCACGTGTTAATGCTTTTTAGGCAGTAAGTGCTTCATGCTGCCGCTGGCCGCTGTTGCTGTGGTTGCTGTCGACCAAATAATGCAATCCACACGCATAATGCGATTGCGAGTACGTGCTGCACGTGCACTCCAAAGCAGTTCCCATCGACGCGACGCGACGCGACGCGACGTTACGTTACGTTACGTTACGAAACCGAAATCAAAACTCGAAAGTCAAAGTTTCAAAAACAAATTGTAAACCGATAGGATGAACAATTCCCTTCGACATGGAATCCATGGGGTTTTGGCAAAACAACAAAAAAATCTTCATCATTTTCTAGATGAAAATTATAAAAATTTTGTGAAACTCGATTTCGCCATGCTGATTATTAAAATTAATAAGTACGTCCGGAAAATAATCCACGATGGGTTCTTTTTTTTTAAATATATTTCAACACAGTTTTATATCTTCTTTAGTTTTAAATTAAGCTTTAATTCCTGAAGTTGAAGGATCTGTAATAAAATTAGCTTTTCTAACGTATAAAAAATACACGCAGTGAAAAAATTTCGCATACCCAATTATATTTTGCAGGCATTACATATATGTAATTGGGTATGATATAAGTAATTATATTTTCATAATTACGTCCAATTATATTTTTCATTACCTCCAATTATATATGGGCATTTCCAAACGGACGCGACACTTAAATGATCAATTTTAAGTCACGAATTCAAATATCCGGTAAATAGTACTTTTGCTTCTCAATCCTTTTATGCAGCTTATGCGGACTTTTATATTTTTCAAAGTTTCTACACACAGAAAAATATGACCTCATAAAATCAAAAAGATTTCTTCTTGAGTCATTTTTAGAGCAAGGGGTAAGAAAGGGAATGAAAACGAAGTAATTTTTAAAAAGAAATCTGTTTAAATTTTATATGAAAATCTTATTAAAAATATTTAAATAGGTTTCTTCTTAATTTCTCATACATTTCATATAAAATACATATAATTCTCGAGCCTACAAATAAATTGAGAGGAATAATACTAAGTTTCATAGGTCCCCTTGTATCAAATGTTCTTAAAAACATTTAAAAAAAAAAACTCTTCTTAATTTTAGTAGTTTTCTTAAAACTAAAATTAATAAAATTGTCTAAAAACTAAAAAAAAAAAAAAAATATTTCGATTCGGCAGGATTCAAACCAGGGCCATTCAGATTGCTAGCCGAGCTCGCTAAAGTGCAGTGTAAACGCGCTAGGTTTGCATTTAGGTTACGAACGCAAACCTAGGTTTCCTATGTAAGTGTAAAAAGGCTATAACCAATATGTCATGTCGAGTTAAACCAAAACTGAAGGAAATATCTCATTTAAGTTCAAACGAAAATATGCAAAACAATTCTCATTCCTAAAAAAACAAAATTTTGTTTGACTTTAATTTTATAAACGAATAAAATCCCTGGCTTTCGGTTTGGCGAACATGGTGTCACGGGTGAGCACATGACTAGAAATCGAGAATTCCCAGGTTCAAATCCCATACAGAACAGTTCAAAATGGAATAAATATGATATCATATTAAATGAAAATAAAAATATATAAACAAGAAATATATAATATACCCATAAAAACAAGCAAAAGTAAGAGAAGGGGGAACGAAGGAGGGAGGGACCCCCAATAAATGTTAAAGATTTTTTAATTAAATAAAAATTTTAAGAAGAAATCTTTTTAATTTATAGGGTCATCTACTTACAAATATTTAAGAAGAAATCCTTTTAAAACTATTGGGAAATCTTATTCAATATATTTAAAAAGAAAAGCTTCTTATTTTTAAGAAGATATCTCCTTGGCTAAAAACCATAGAGAAATCTTTTTAACTTTGTTATAGTTTAGTCGCATTTTATGTGCCTTTTTGGCTGTGTGTATGCAGTCCCGAATGGCAATCAGCTATATACGGACGCGACAAAAAGATAATTTTTTCTGGAAATGCCCATATGTAATTGTATTAAATGATACAAAAAATAATTTCAATTTCATATATAATTCCGTCCAATTAAATATCTATTCGCCTGCAATGATATATGTAATTTTATCGCATGATATACATATAAATAAATGCAATTACATATACATAATTGCGTCTAATTAAATTTGTAATCCCCTGCAATTTAAAATATATTCTATATAACAATATAAAAAGGGGCATTCTCCACGATCGGGCGGAATATATTTCACCATGTCATATTCGTGGTCCACCTGCCCCTTGGAGTGCCCAAGGATTTTCAAAAATCAATCACGTTATATACGATCGAAATTATAAACCATTTGAGAAATATAAGAACAAACTGTAAAATAAATACAATCATATATATAATTGCATCAATGCTTTAAATTGTAAAAGTAATCAGATGTAATTACATATGTATTCAGAACGCAATTACATATATGATAAATTTAAATGCAATTATATAAGTAATTGAGTAATTGATTATTTTTCATTTTCTAATTATATTGTAATTGGCTCCAATTTATAATGCAATCGGGGCAAGGCTCCAATCACATATGTAATTGGTTCCAATTATATTTCGGGCACTTATTTCTCTCCGTGTATATATTGGGCTTTAAAATTGGTCAAATTTAAATTGTTTACGCCTCTTCGCAAAAGAACGAAAATCAGGAAAACCGAAGATGAAATGACATTAAAATTTTGAAGTGGTGATTTAGAATTATGTACTCTTTACCTAATCGAGTAACGAGTATTAAAAAAAAAAATACAACTCTAAATGTTTCAATTAATCTCCAATTTTTCTTCGATTTTAACCCTCTTTGCGACGTCTCGGTGTCTCGCATCGAGCTCTCGCAATATTCGATTCCGAGCTTAATCCAGCGGCCAAAATGCTGCCTACAGTAGCGATGAATCCCAACACATTTCGTAGGCCGTAGACGGTAATGCACACGACCTCGTATACCATCCTAGTATACTTTTGTTCGAGCGTGGCCGGTTTGTAGAGAGAACGCCTGCCACTGCCTCATAAAGTAAGCTGTTGGTAGGCAGGTCGCCTACAGTCTCGTATACTTTGTAAGCTATTGGTAAGCAGTTCGCCTACAATCGTGTATACTTTGTAGCTACTAATATTCAGGTCGCTTACAGTCTCGTATACTTTGTAAGCTATTGGTAGGCAGTTCGCCTACAGTCTCGTATACTTTGTAAGCTATTGGCAGGCAGTTCGCCTACAATCGTGTATACTTTGCAGATATTAATATCAGGTCGCTTACAGTCTCGTATACTTTGTAAGCTATTGGTAGGCAGTTCGCCTACAGTCTCGTATACTTTAAAAAATTTACCAGTAAATTGCTTAAATCAAGGAAAACCTTTTACAAACTGTGGGCCCTAGTCGCTGTCGTCCCTCAGTAAATTTGTTTTTAAGCGTTGATACTAAAGCAAGTGCACCGGGAATTTATAATACAGAATTGGAAGTCCGAAGTGTGTCAAAAAAACTACAACATCCTGTATCCCTGTGCTTATTAGATGTAATCATATAAAATTTTGGTCTAGATAAACAGGAAAACTTAAGTTCAAAAGGTCTACCGGTGGAAACTTATGAAACCATCGAATCCCTGGGCAAGTGTTACACGAAAAAAGGATGCATATAACGGGAAAACTTAAATTGAAGGCATATATCAAAGAATCTGTCAAATAACTTAATTTTGTGCATGTTAGAAGGTGTTAAAAAAGTCACATATGATTTAAAAATTTTGTATATTGAGGCAATCCTATGAATAATGTTGTTCCTGGAAAAAAAATGCTGTAAGCTAGTGTATCAGAAATGGTCTCGTGAACTTCCAATGGCCAATGGAATAAACCTTCAGTCTATCACGCTCATAAAAAAGAAATGCAACCTAAAACGGGAACTTGGATTGGGACTTGGACTGAGGCTATATATCATCGAACAGTGTCCATAATTTTACCTTACTTTATCGCTCGCCGTTATAATTCGCGTTAAGATTGTTTTCACGATATGTGTTCACGCGGTTAATATGTAAGCAGCCCCTTTTCAACCCCTTCAACGATTCAATTAGTTGTTTCCTCGGCGTGATTTCTACTTCATGTTTTCGATTTTTTTTTTATTTTTGATATTTTTATTTTTCGGAAATCGCCCTAATTGAGACAACATATTATGCGGCTTGAACGCCGTGAACATTCAACAGACCCGCAGACCCAGGCCGGTAATGCCATGCCGCTGCTCCTTTGTGCAAGGCGAAATTGTCAAGGGAGTGCTAAAGGATTTCTTCACATCGTAAGTCGTAATGCGTATGTAGCTGGTTACTTCCCATTGCGGATAATATCCGCGGCGGAACTGATTAGCAGACAATATGCCAACCGTACACACACACCCGCACATTATTCAATGAACACCCTGGCCCGAGACGAGAGCGAGAGCAGAGAGCAGAGAGCCCTCCTCAGAGGTTGGTTCAGTTCAGTTCGGTTGTCAGTTTTGAACGTCCTCGCCAGCCCATCAGGCGACGACGCGACGTCCTTGCGGACAATTCGACAGATAGCCAGGGCAACAATCACAGGAGCCGAACACACGAGCGAGGAGGTGAGGTGAGGTGAGGTGAGGCGAGTTCCGAGCCGAGTCGAGTGGAGTGGAGTGAAAAAAGGGAAAAGTCATGACAAATAAACGGATACATGTGCCGGCAATAGTTGCGCCCATTGCTGCGATAATCATCTCGATTTCTTTTGATATTCGCGCAAAAGGGCTTTATTGTCCTCGGCAGCTCGAATGACATGCGGCTGCAGAGGAAGTCACGTTAGTGTTTATTTTTTTGGTACTGCCGTCGAAAGCAGCAGCAAACTAAAAACAGAGGAAAACAACCCTAAGGCTATTAACTCAAGTGTTACCGCTCGACGTCGTTACATGTACGCTTACAATAAACAAACACCATTGCAGCAGCAGCAGCAGCACCAGCAGCGGCAGCACAAGCACCAGCAGCAGCAGCAGAAGGCAACGATTATTTGCCGTCAACTTGCCCATCGTTCAACATCGGGGGCATGTTTGTCGTGTACTTGTGCCGCAAGCCCGCTCGCAACGACTGAGAAAGGACTCTCGACGCGTAGGCACGATATTCGACATGGCACGGTTGGCCATAGGCTGGCCTGGGGTAGATACTTATCGATTTCATTGCGCGATGAAAATCATGATTCCGAATTAAATGAATGTCATACTTAGTTTTCCTCAAAATCAATTATTTCATAAATAAAATATGTTAGTTATTTCCCTCGTTCAGCACCCTTCACTGAGCACACGGCTGGTATTTTCGATGCGCTTGCATGCTTGTTTTGATGTTTATTCGAAAGCATAATCACGGAATGGAAGGATTCGCTTCGCTATTTACACGAAAAAACAAAAACAAAAACAAATATATAAGCTGACAACCCGCAAAAAGAAGATCGATTGTCTGAATTCGCTAATGAATGCTGTGTCGTTGAAGCTGACGAATTAATTATGCCAAATTTAGGTTAAAATAAATTCAAATTAAAATATAAAAATCGCAGAAATGCAATGATTCTGATCAACCTTCACTGAGAATGGTATCTGCGCTGCAATTGTGATAGTTACTGTCGAGCATAATCCGGTGTAGATATCACTCGGTATTTCGAGCGAAAAATTAAATTCCATTTAGCGAAATGGCGAACTGTTCGCTAAAATTCGAATTATTTCATATGATTGTTAGTTTTTCGTTAATTACAATTGGCAAGGACGATAGACAGTTGATTTTGAAGGTATTATTGAAAAATCGAGAAATGAAGGATTGATCGATTATAAAGAGAGAAAAGAGAAAGACGAGAAAGAGAGATATAGAGAGAAATGAGAGAAGAAGAGATGTAAATCAGAGAGAAGACTGATTCGGTAAAATGAGAGAGAAGAGATAGAAAGAGATGAAAGAGATAAGAGAGAATGAGAGAAAGAGAGAAAGAGAAGAAAGAGAGAAAGAGAAGAAAGAGAGAAAAGAGAGAAAGAGAGAAAGAGAGAAAGAGAGAAAGAGAGAAAAGAGAAGAAAGAGAGAGAAGAGAGAAAGAGAGAAAGAGAGAAAGAAAGAGAGAAAGAGAGAAAAGAGAGAAAGAGAGAAAGAAGAAAGAGAAAGAAGAGAGAGAAAGAGAGAAAGAGAGAAAGAAAGAGAGAAAGAGAGAGAAGAGAGAAAGAGAGAAAAGAGAGAAAGAGAGAAGAGAGAAAGAGAGAAAGAGAGAAAGAGAGAAAGAGAGAAGAGAGAGAGAAAAGAGAGAAAGAGAGAAAGAGAGAAGAGAGAAAGAGAGAAAGAGAGAAAAGAGAGAAAGAGAGAAAGAGAGAAGAGAGAAAGAGAAAAGAGAGAAAGAGAGAAAGAGAGAAAGAGAGAAAGAGAGAGAAAGAGGAGAAAGAGAAAGAGAGAAAGGAGAAGAAAGAGAGAAAAGAGAGAAAGAGAAGAGAAGAGAGAAAGAGAGAAGAAGAAAGAGAGAAGAGAAGAGAGAAAGAGAGAAAGAGAGAAAGAGAGAGAAGAGAGAAAGAGAGAAAGAGAGAAAGAAGAAGAGAAAAGAGAGAAAGAGAGAAAGAGAGAAAGAGAGAAAGAGAGAAAGAGAGAAAGAGAGAAAGAGAGAAGAGAAGAGAAAGAGAAAGAAAGAGAAAGAAAGAGAGAGAAAGAGAAAGAAAGAGAGAGAAAGAGAGAGAAAAAGAGAAACTGAGAAAGATAGAAGGAGAGGGGGAGAGAGGGAGAGAGGAAGGCATGGAAAAGAAGTGAGTTTACTCCGACGAATATTTTTTCATTTTAACACACATTTGGACACAATTTTTCCTCAGCATAGAAAACATGAAATTCCTGCCAATTGGACTATCAAAGTTATCGGAAGCGATAGAATGTTATATTGCTATTCAAACATAAAGTTTTTCTCTATTTTGATGTAACAAATTCTCAGAACTTTCAAAAACCGCAATCGCTTCGATAGTTTTTCCACAAACTTTTAGCTACAAATTGAAATGTAAAAAAAAAAAAAAACCGGCGTTTTAAACCGATTACTTTTGATTGATTTATCGGCATTGATTCGAATCAATTATTTTGATGAGCTTTGGGGTTCTTGTTTATTTCCATGGAATTCATACGATAGCCTTTATTTTACATATTTCACATATTGGAAAATATTTCAGTGAAAATTCTACGAATTTTCTGCATCTTTACAATTCACGTGCTTCCAAATCTGATTCCTGATCGGATTGCACGAACTTTCGAATAGAGCTGGGGCAGTTTTCATGAACATGACATATTCCTTGATTGTTTTTTGTTTTATTTTTAGTATTTTATTCTTATTTTTCAGAAGTCCAGCACCTTCAGTGTTCCATGAATGGTAATAGAGACGGTTGACTTTATTCTAGATTTTGGATTTTCATATTTTTTTTCTCTAATCGAAAGCGTAGAAAATGATTTTATTTCAGTTTTTATGTAAGAATTATCATGTCGTCTTTAAGAGCAAGAAATTTAAAGCAATAAAAAATTCTGTAAATAAAATCGACAAGCAGAACAACAAAAAAATGATTATTACGAGGAATAAATTTTTTCGGTAAATTGTTTTTTTTTTTTTTTTGTATGTCACTTGTTTTCCCCAAAGCAAATTGACAAAATCAACGATTTCATGCTTCATTCAATTTCGTACCGGCAATGAGTACGTCAAAATACGGCTTAAACAAACGTTGACCAACCAATGTCTCAATTCATATCGTCGATGTTGCTTTCGAAAGGAAAAAAAGAAGAAAACAAAAAGAAGAAAAATAAAAATAAAATAAATAAAAAATAAAAGAAAAAATATAATCGCATAAAATGACGAAAAAAAAAAAGCGGAAAAAGTTCATTACCGATGAAACGGAAACATTGGCAACGCTTCTGTTTCGATTTTGGTGTGGGGACAGCAGCGCTTTCAGGTAAACGACAAATTCTTAGCTGAGCATGACATGAACATTTGAATGCTAGTGTGGTTATTTAATTCCTCGCGCAGCCTGTCATCGAGATTTCTATCGACTTTTGTCGTCGAGTTTTTTGCTTCGTCGACAACGGAGCACCGAGCACCAAGAATTTTCTTGCTTTGCGCCTTTGTGTGTTAAGCAAGCAAAATCAATGAACTCATCAAACTGTGGGAGAATTACGTTGTAATGACATGTGTCACAGAAACTTTATTTCTAATTGATAAAAATCATTAAAGTTCAAGAAAATTCCCCAACTTTCATTCTGTCGCCGGTCTGTTACCTACCATCATATTATATATTGTATATAATCTATAAAATTATTGAATATTAAATCTTATATGTATGTTCGAATTCATAGCAGAGTTTGGTGAATCCACCCAGCGGCCAACTGTGCCTATCGCCTACAAAGTATACGAGACTGTAAGCGACCTGGATATTAATATCTGCAAAGTATATACGATTGTAGGCGAACTGCCTACCAATAGCTTACAAAGTATAAAAGATTGTAAGCGAACTGCCTACCAATAGCTTACAAAGTATAGAAGATTGTAAGCGAACTGCCTACCAATAGCTTACAAAGTATAGAAGATTGTAAGCGAACTGCTTACCAATAGCTTACAATGTATACGAGACTGTAAGCGACCTGGATGT
Organism: Chlorops oryzae; assembly: GCA_020466095.1. NCBI lineage: Eukaryota > Metazoa > Arthropoda > Insecta > Diptera > Chloropidae > Chlorops > Chlorops oryzae. Next base: position 8,796,224 of record CM035806.1, on the reverse strand, counting down.
TAATATCTGCAAAGTATACACGATTGTAGGCGAACTGCCTACCAATAGCTTACAAAGTATACAAGATTGTAAGCGAACTGCCTACCAATAGCTTACAAAGTATACGAGCCTATAAGCGACCTGGATATTAATGTCTGCAAATTATACACGATTGTAAGCGAACTGCCTACCAATAGCTTACAAAGTATACGAGACTGAGCGAACTGCCTGCCAATAGCTTACAAAGTATACGAGACTGTAAGCGACCTGGATGTTAATATCTGCAAAGTATACACGATTGTAGGCGAACTGCCTACCAATAGCTTACAAAGTATACAAGATTGTAAGCGAACTGCCTACCAATAGCTTACAAAGTATACGACGATGTAAGCGAACTGGATATTAATGTCTGCAAATTATACACGATTGTAAGCGAACTGCCTACCAATAGCTTACAAAGTATACGAGACTGAGCGAACTGCCTACCAATAGCTTACAAAGTATACAAGATTGTAAGCGAACTGCCTACCAATAGCTTACTTTATGGGGTGGTGGTAGGCGTTCGCTCTACAAAACGGCCACGTTCGAACAAAACTATACTAGGACTTTTTTTATATATCAAATATGCAAAAAGCATATAGTAAACTAAAGTAGAATTAAGATGAAAAATTAAGTAATATAAACTTAATACATCAAAAACTGTTATTCCTAAGGAATTTTTAAATTCATTATGTAATACAATTAAGGACATATTTGTAAGGCTAAAATTTGAATAAACCAAACTGAGTGAATGAAAAAAAAGTATACTAGGATGGTATATGAGCTCGTACGCATTAACGCCTATGGCCTACGAAAAGTTTTGCGGTTCATTGCTGGGCAGTTTCTTGAAGGACTCAATCACTCAATAATTTGAATATAAAGACTTCATCTAAATCCATTAGAAACGGCATAACGTGCTTTGTTTCACTTTTGCCAGTTCAGTGGAATCTCCCCAGAAGAGATTTGTGGTCTTCAGCAGAGAATCAAAAGAGAGAAAAATATAGGTAAATTTTAAGGAAGATTTCAAAATGGATGGGCAGCATTCATGGTGTTGAGAGCATCTATGTGCATTGAATTCTTCTAAATAAGTATCTCAAAAAGATCCCTTTTGATTTTGATGAAATTTTATTTCAATGAAGGGTAATTATGAGAGTGCTTACATTTGCCACAGTGGCATATTGAGCAATTATAAGACATTAACCGTAAAAAAAATTAGGGGGGCAAGAGGAAGTTCAGAGAGCTGTGGACCAAAAACCCAAAACATCCGAAAATTTACGACGTCCGATTTCGATGAAAATTTATAAGTATATAAAATAAGTGAAAAATTCTAAGAATTTTGGCGCTAAAATTAAAAAAAAAACTAATTACAACTAGTCTAGTTTGGGTATAGTTTCAAACTGATCCAAAAGGGACTAGTTGTAATCAGTTTTTTAAAAAATATTTTGGAACCAAAATTCTTAGAATTTTTTTTTGTTTTATTACCTATCTGTCGCCAAATGTTTCATCTTTCTATCGCAATTAGTTTTTGAGATATTAAATTTTTGAAAAAAGGGTTTAATAAGAGAGATTGGTGAAAGATATTTCGAGGACATTGGGCAATAGGAACTTATAACTTGGTTTATACAGCATTTTTAAGTACTACACAAATGAAAAAATTATCCAAAATTTAAAATCTCCTTGAAGGACCGATTGACTTTCTGATCCGGCAAGACGCTTTGGCTTTACATTGAGACACTCAGGAGATACCTTTGATGTATACAAATTCCATGCGATTAGTTCAAAGCCGGGCATTGCAATTAATTTCCAACCTATTGTGGCACACTCCTACGCAATCCTCTATGTTTATGCATTGGAATGGAATGTTTCATTCAAATATGTCATCATTCGCTCATTAGCAGATTCACTTTGAAAATGAAAATGCTATTACGGTGCTATAAATAACTATAAAGGAAAACATATTTCTATCTATGTACATATGTCATAAATATCCTCTTTACAAATCAAATGCAAAATGAAGTTCTAGTTATCCCTCTTCTGCATGATAAATTATGTATCTATGTTGAAAAAAATTATTTTTTGCAGTCAATGGTTTCACCAAGGATTCAAAAATAATTATATACCTGTCGTTTTTTTTTTTATCATTTCCTTTCATTTGTTTTATTTCCTATTGGTTTTATCCTGGTTAAGCTCGAGTGATTGTGTATCCAGCTTTCGTGTTTTTTTTTTTTTCATTGCTCTTTCTGTACGAAAGTTAAGGAAAATTATTATCGATGGGCCTCGTGGATTATGCCAATCGAAACTTTATGACCATCTTTAGGGTCCAGCATGTTTACGTATGACCCCATAGAGTCAGTCAGACAAGTAGAAGTGGGCGTCACATACTAATCTGTTCCGATCATAGACCGAATCCGCAAAACTTGACAAAGTTAAGGAGGTATTTCTCCTCGTAATTACCAACAGCCACCACGATACTCCCCAAGAGATCGTTCCCATAGAACGGGCAGAATACTAAAAGGTATTCTGGAGCTGTACCACACCACAACTAATTGTAGTTCATAGGTAAGTCAACCCTTCATGCGTAGGTATACCAAGAAGATTACACATTTCAAATTTGACCCCAGTTCCGATCAAGTATTGATCGATATTTGGCTAGGGTCCGCGGGTTTGCCAAGCCCGTAAATCATAATGATTCCCTTGCGGAACAGTCAGTGAGCCATAGTCAGACACAGACAAATGGAAATATATTAGCTATTTCGATATTTGTTACATCATTCATACAAAACAAATATGCCCTGATGAAAATTTGTATATAACTTTAATTGGCAATATCGAATTTCCATCTCCCCTATTCCACTATTTCCACATTAAGTTTGCTTTCGAAGGATCGCAATTGCCGTCAAGGGCGTAGCGAGAGAAAGAGTGCTTTGGTAGCGCTTATATTTGCCACAGCGGTAGGTATATTGAGCAATTATAAGACATTAACCGAAAAAAAAAAATTGCAGGGGCAAGATGAAGTTTAGAGAGTTTTGGACCAAAAACCCAAAAAATCCGAAAAATTCATGACGTCCGATTTCGATGAAAATTTATATATAGAATATGTGAAAAATTCTACGAATTTTGGTACTAAAACTTTTTCAAAAAACTTATTACAACTAGTCCTTTTTGGACCAGTTTGGAACTAGACCCAAACTAGACTAGTTGTAACCAGTATTTTTTTTTTTAATTTTAGCGTAAAAATTCTTAGAATTTTTCACATATTCTATATATAAATTTTCATCGAAATCGGACGTCATGAATTTTTCGGATTTTTTGGGTTTTTGGTCCAAAACTCTCTCTAAACTTCTTCTTTCCCCTCCAAATTTTGTTTTCGGTTAATGTCTTATAATTGCTCAATATACCTACCGCTGTGGCAAATTTAAGTGCTACCAAAGCACTCTTTCTCTCGCTACGCCCTTGGTTGCCGTTCCTCTCTGTGCCGCTCTTGGAATTTGCTCGGCTTACTACCAACCGGGCCTAAATCAGGGCCTAGCCCTGGCCAGTAGTCGTATTCTCTTACAATCAAGCTTAAAAATATCAGCTTAAAAATCTGCTCCAACAATTGCACTATTGCTGAGATGAGGCCATACGTGTCAAATGGGGAGCCAATGATGATATGTAGCAGAACAGCTCAGGCGTTTAAATTCTTTAACTTGAAGCCCTTTCTTTAACGCAAAGCCTCTCTTAATGATCCATCGAATGACCAATATTTTGAATGTTGTCGTCTTAATGTTATGCAATGGAATGCATTCGGTTGGAGTGTCCAATTAAACGGACATTCCTCAGTTCGTCTTTAGTGCCCGTAGGATTTGCTCCCAATTTGAACGCCTTTTGAAAACAAATTATTAAATATTTCTTCAAGAAATGAACGAATCCGAAAGCAAACATTTGCGAATCGTTGCGAATTCGTTTGTCCAATTTCTCGGAACTGATTAAGAGCCGGAGCACACTCCGATTCTGCTCCCACAGTTCATAGAGTCAATGGAAGAGGAGAATATAGAAATTCGGTAGCAGATTATTAGCGAATATTTTGCGTGACTTAACCTCTTCATTTTTCTACAAAACTAAACGCCACAAAACAGAAACAAAAACAAAAACACAAAAAAAAACATAAGAAAAAAAAGAAAGAGAAAAACAGAAGAAAACAGGAGCGTGCAAGCGAATGAGGCATTAGTCAGCAAAAGATGCCTTTGTTGTGAGCATTTTGCCGAAAGGCAAATTGTGGCAATATCCATTTCAGTCGCGTCGAGTCAGAGGTTCGATGATCCGATTTCATTGGGCTTTAAGGGATCATAAATTAAAATCACAATTGGACATAAAAAGGAACACCTTCGAATCTCTTTAGCGTAGCTTCCAAAATAGCTTCGCCATCGAATTGATTTTCATGCTAACACGTCAGAGCCTGGGTGGCTATGCCAAATAATATATGATAAAATACCGAATTCGAATTCGGTGTGTTCGAAATTGATGGGAAAATAAAGAAGAACAAGGAAATTGCAGGAAGTGTTTCGCTAGCGAAAAAATTTTAGCCCAAAGTTCTGTACGCAATGAACAAAAATGCAATATTTGCCTTGGCAAAGTTTTTTTTTTTTTCCGAGTATTGTTCTTCGGAAATTGTTTCAAGTTTTTCCTTTTATGTCGAAAAAAGAAACTTGAAGTACCCACGATGGGAACTGGCACCATTCCTGAAATAACTCGATCACAAATATATACATATATATATATATTTTTTTTAATGAGGACTAATGGGACTATTCGGTGGCAATAGGGAAAGAAAAAATATTCATGGCATCGATTGGTTTTTAGGGATCGCGCAATGAGATTCGGCTTTTGATCTTAGATCTTCGGATTCGAGGTGAAAACGACTTGGCAATTTTGGATTTCGGATTCGGGAAATTCCACATCGGATAGTATCCCAATTAAAAGGACAATTATGTATATGATTTCGTACGAGAAGAGTAATAAGATTTACCGGCATGTCAAAGAAATCGATATCGTCAAAAATTGACTGAATTGACTGAAAACTGGGTCAAAACTAAATTGTCATGATCTTTGGACGAATTTGAATTCTATACGATTTTGGAGTTGATTTCACATAACGATAAGAGGTTTTTTTTCTGGAGTGGGTCGAACACGTCTATTTTCTTTTTTTTTTTTTGAGCCCTCGTGAACCTCTTTATGTCGCCCACTCAGAATAAAAAGATTTAATGAAATCCTAATAAAAATACTAAAATACTAAAATACCTAATAAAAAAGTAAGGAAGTCAAGCGCCTAGTCGTGGATTGCGTGAGGGGAGTCCATACCTTGTTAGCTCTGATCAAGCCCGTAGAGAGAATTTTCGGGCTTGGGGGAGAATTATTCCTTTTCAAAGGCGACCGTCGGTAATATCCACCACCGTTCCAGCGAACGGCCGGAGGGCAGGCAAACTGGAAAGTATGTGGATCAGTCATATGCAAAAAAATCAGCAAAGGATGGGTCTCAGCGATGATATGATCCAGAATCGAAATGCCTACAGAAGGGTGCTCAGATCACATACTCAAAATTCAGGAACACCATGAGCAAATCCGAAATGAAGTAAACAAGGGCCAAAACGACGAAATTACAAGGAAGAATTATTCCTTCGGAATGTTTGAGTTTGAGTTTGAATTTTACAGAGAAGAGTGGAGCAAGGGAAATTATGTTAGCGTCGCCTCTTTGGTTGTAAAACCTTCGACGGTCCCTAGAGAAATTCGAGGCACTATGATAACAATTTGAAAGTACGGCCTTAAAAATTCCCGAAAGCATGAATAAATAAAAACAAAAGCTCTTACATTGACTTGGAACTATGGGCCCATTCCGGATTCCGAGTCATCCTCTCTCGTTTTGTAATACAATTATAATTTCCTTCCAAAAAGTTTCCTCCGTTTATTAAAAAATGTTCCATCAATAAGGCCTAGGGTAATCAATTGAACGTTGATCTATTGCTACTATTTATGCATGTGTATGTCTATTTTTGACCCATAGAAATGGCTTAAACGGGCCTACTGGAGACGACAACAGAATGAGCTCAAATAAAGATAAAGTCACTCGGGTTTGAAATTAAACCTTCCCTGGAAAATCGAGCATCCGTCCTTTGCCTTTGCCTTTGCCTGGACAAAAATATTTTGGATTCCATTGAAGTTTCTATGAAAAGAATAGAAGAATAGACACAGAAGCCGCTATTGAGACCTTTTGCCAATCCTCCACTCACAAACGAATCAACTATTTTGTGTTTAATGATAGGATCCAATTTTCAAAATAACAATCTTTGGATAGGACAATCAAAAGTGCTTGCTTGTACTGCTATTCTTCGCTTTCGTTCTTTCCAAATTGAAAGGAATAATAAGCAGAGAGAAAAAAATAAAAAATAAAAAAAAACCTCGATTGCATAACAAAAGCAAGCGACCTCAATCGCTGTAGCTAAAATTGCCAGTTCAGAAAATAATCAAGGGCTACATTTCAAATGGGAAATTTTTTTTTTTAAGGTGCAACGTTCACTTCACCTCATCTGAATTTGCCTCACCCCACCACGTCTTAATTCAGTTCGGTTCGGTGCGGCTCGGTTCAGTGCAGTCCAATTCATTTGAGTTCGGGCTGATGACATACTTAAAGCTCTAAGTAACCCAGAAACCGACGCACAGTGACACGACTTCATATATTTCCTAGCGAAAAGTGGAAGGAGTTATGTCTGTAACCAATGAAATTTGGCATGGATGTCCATCGATAACAATAACAACCATAATATAAAATATAAAATATAAAAATATAAAATTATGAAAATATAAAAATATAAAAATATGAAAATATGAAAATATGAAAATATAAAAAATATGAAAATATGAAAAATATTGAAAATATGAAAATATGCAAATATGAAAATATGAAAATATGAAAATATGAAAATATGAAAATATGAAAATATGAAAATATGAAAATATGAAAATATGAAAATATGAAAATATAAAATATGAAAATATGAAAACATGAAAATATGAAAATATGAAAATATGAAAATATGAAAATATGAAAATATGAAAATATGAAATTATGAAAATATGAAAATATGAAAATATGAAAATATGAAAATATAAAATTATGAAAATATGAAAATATGAAAATATAAAAATATGAAAATATGAAAATATGAAAATATGAAAATATTAAAATATGAAAATATGAAAATATGAAAATATGAAAATATGAAAATATAAAATATATAAAATATGAAAATATGAAAATATGAAAATATGAAATTTGAAAATATGAAAATATAAAAATATGAAAATATGAAAATATGAAAATATGAAAATATGAAAATATGAAAATATGAAAATATGAAAATATGAAAATATGAAAATATGAAAATATGAAAATATAAAAATATGAAAATATGAAAATATGAAAATATGAAAATATTTAAAAATATGAAAATATGAAAATATGAAATTATGAAAAAAAAATATGAAAATATGAAAATATGAAAATATAAAATTATGAAAATTATGAAAATATGAAAATATAAAATATGAAAATATGAAAATATGAAAATATGAAAATATGAAAATATTAAAATATGAAAATTATGAAAATATGAAAATATGAAAATATGAAAATATGAAAATATGAAAATATGAAAATATGAAAATATGAAAATATGAAAATATGAAAATATAAAAATATAAAAATATGAAAATATGAAAATATGAAAATATGAAAATTGAAAATATGAAAATATAAAATATGAAAATATGAAAATATGAAAATATGAAAATATGAAAATATGAAAATATGAAAATATGAAAATATGAAAATATGAAAATATGAAAATATAAAATATGAAAATATGAAAATATGAAAATATGAAAATATGAAAATATGAAAATATGAAAATATGAAAATATGAAAATATAAAAATATGAAAATATGAAAATATGAAAATATGAAAATATGAAAATATGAAAATATGAAATTATGAAAATATGAAAATATGAAAATATGAAAATATAAAATTATGAAAATATGAAAATATGAAAATATGAAAATATGAAAATATGAAAATATGAAAATATGAAAATATGAAAATTGAAAATATGAAAATATGAAAATATAAAATATAAAATATGAAAATATGAAAAATATGAAAATATGAAAATTGAAAATTGAAAATTAAAAATATGAAAATATGAAAATATAAAATATGAAAATATGAAAATATGAAAATATGAAATATGAAAATATGAAAATAAAAAATATGAAAATATAAAATATGAAAATATGAAAATATGAAAATTGAAAATATGAAAATATGAAAATATGAAAATATGAAAATATGAAAATATAAAAATAAAAAATATGAAAATATAAAATTTTAAAAATATGAAAATATGAAAATTGAAAATATGAAAATTGAAAAAATGAAAATATAAAATTATAAAATATGAAAATATGAAAATATGAAATATGAAAATATGAAAATATGAAAATATGAAAATATGAAAATATGAAAAATAAAATATGAAAATATGAAAATATGAAAATATGAAAATATGAAAATATAAATATGAAAAATGAAAATATGAAAAATATGAAATTGAAAATATGAAAATATGAAAATATAAAATATGAAAATATGAAATAGAAAATATGAAAATATGAAAATAGAAAATATAAAATTGAAAATATGAAAATATGAAAATATAAAATTAAATATAAAATATGAAATATGAAAATATGAAAATATGAAAATATAAAATATGAAAAATATGAAAATATGAAAATATAAATATGAAAATATGAAAATATGAAAATATGAAAATATGAAAATATGAAAATATGAAAATATGAAAATATGAAAATATGAAAATATGAAAATATGAAAATATGAAAATATGAAAATATGAAAATATGAAAATATGAAAATATGAAATATGAAAATATGAAATATGAAAATATGAAAATATGAAAATATGAAAAATATGAAAATATGAAATGAAAATGTGAAAATATGAAAATATGAAAATATAAAAATATGAAATATGAAAATATGAAAATATGAAAAATATGAAAATATGAAAATATGAAATTATGAAATATGAAAATATGAAAATATAAATTATGAAAATATAAAAATATAAAAATATGAAATATGAAAATATAAAAATATGAAAATATGAAAATATGAAAATATGAAAATATGAAAATATGAAAATATGAAAATATGAAAATATGAAAATATGAAAATATGAAATATTGAAAATATGAAAAATATGAAAATATGAAAATATGAAAATATAAAAATATGAAAATATGAAAATATGAAAATATGAAAATATGAAAATATGAAAATATGAAATATGAAATATGAAATATGAAAATATGAAAATATGAAAATATGAAAATATGAAAATATGAAAATATGAAAATATGAAAATATGAAAATATGAAAATATGAAAATATGAAAATATGAAAATATGAAAATATGAAAATATGAAAATATGAAAATAAAAAATGAAAAATATGAAAATATGAAAATTTAAAATATGAAAATATAAAAAATATGAAAATATGAAAATATGAAAATATGAAAATATGAAAATATGAAAATATAAATATGAAAATATGAAATATAAAATTGAAAATATAAAATATGAAAATATGAAATATGAAAATATGAAAATATAAAAAAATTAAATATGAAAATATGAAAATATGAAAAAAAATATGAAAAAAAATATAAAATATGAAAATATGAAAATATGAAAATATGAAATTTATAAAAAATGAAAATATGAAAATATGAAAATATGAAAATATAAAATATAAAAAATGAAAATATAAAATAAAAATTGAAAATAAAAAAAAAAAATAAAATGAATTTATGAAAATATGAAAATATGAAAATATGAAAATAAAATTGAAAAATATGAAAATAAAATTTGTTGAAAATATAAAATATGAAAATATGAAAATATGAAAATATGAAAATATAAAATTGAAAATGAAAATATGAAAATATAAAATTGAAAAATGAAAATATAAAATTTATGAAAATATGAAAATATGAAAATATTGAAAATATGAAAATATGAAAATATGAAAAATATGAAAATATGAAAATATAAAATATGAAAATATAAAATATGAAAATATGAAAAATGAAAATATGAAAATATGAAAATATGAAAATATGAAAAATGAAAATATAAATATGAAAATATGAAAATATGAAAATATGAAAATATGAAAATATAAAATATGAAAATATGAAAATATGAAAATATAAAATATGAAAATATAAAATATGAAAATATGAAAAATTAAAAATATGAAAATATGAAAATATGAAAATATGAAAATATGAAAATATGAAAAATGAAAATATAAAATATAAAATATGAAAATATAAAATTATAAAATTGAAAAAAAAATAAAAATATGAAAATTGAAAATATGAAAATATAAAAATAAAATATGAAAATATAAAATATAAAATTAAAATAAAAATATGAAAATATAAAATATGAAAATATGAAAATATGAAAATATGAAAATATAAAATATAAAAATATGAAAATATGAAAATATGAAAATTGAAAATATGAAAATATAAAATAGAAAATATGAAAATATGAAAATAGAAAATATGAAAATATGAAAATATAAAATTATGAAAATATAAAATATGAAAATATGAAAATATGAAAATATAAAATTGAAAATATGAAAATATGAAAATATAAAATATGAAAATATGAAAAAGAAAATATGAAAATAGAAAATAGAAAATAGAAAATATGAAAATATAAAATTATGAAAATATAAAATATGAAAATATGAAAATATGAAATATAAAAATATGAAAATATGAAAATATGAAAATATAAAATATGAAAATATGAAAATATGAAAATATGAAAATATAAAAATATGAAAATAGAAAATATGAAAATATGAAAATTGAAAATATGAAAATATGAAAATATGAAAATATGAAAATATAAAATATGAAAATTGAAAATAGAAAATATGAAAATATAAAATATAAAATATAAAATATGAAAATATAAAATATGAAAATATGAAAATATGAAAATATGAAATTTGAAAATATGAAAATAGAAAATATGAAAAATATGAAAATATGAAAATATAAAATATAAAATATGAAAATATGAAAATATAAAAATATGAAAAATATGAAAATATGAAAATATGAAAATATAAAATATGAAAATTGAAAATATGAAAATATGAAAATATGAAAAAGAAAAATATGAAAATATGAAAATATGAAAATAAAAATTTAAAATATAAAATATGAAAATATAAAAATATGAAAATTGAAAATTGAAAATATGAAAATATAAAAAATATGAAAATATGAAAATATGAAAATATGAAAATATGAAAATATAAATATGAAAATATGAAAAATATGAAAATATAAAATATAAAATATGAAAATATGAAAATATGAAAATATGAAAATTGAAAATATGAAAATATAAAATTATGAAAATATGAAAATATGAAAATATGAAAAATATGAAAATATAAAATATGAAAATAGAAAATATGAAAATATGAAAATAGAAAATATGAAAATATGAAAATATAAAATATAAAATATAAAAAATATGAAAATAGAAAATATGAAAATATGAAAAATTATGAAAATATAAATATGAAAATATGAAAATATGAAAATAGAAAATATAAAATATGAAAATAGAAAATATAAAATATGAAAATATAAAATATGAAAATATAAAAATAGAAAATATGAAAATATAAAATATGAAAATATGAAAATAAAAATTGAAAATATGAAAATATGAAAATATGAAAAATATAAAATATAAAATATGAAAATATGAAAAATGAAAATATGAAAATATGAAAATATGAAAAATGAAAATATGAAAATATAAAAATATGAAAATATAAAATATGAAAATATGAAATATGAAAATATAAAATATGAAAATATGAAAATATGAAAATATGAAAAATGAAAATATGAAATATGAAAATATGAAAATAGAAAATTTATGAAAATATGAAAATATGAAAATATGAAAATAAAAATTATAAAATATAAAATTATAAAAATATGAAATATGAAAAATATAAAAATATGAAAATATGAAATATGAAAAATATGAAAATATGAAAATATGAAAATATGAAAATATAAATATGAAAATATGAAAATATAAAAATTATGAAAATATAAAAATATAAAATATGAAAATATAAAATATAAAAATATGAAAATATGAAAATATGAAAATATAAAAAATATGAAAAAAAATATGAAAATATGAAAATATGAAAATATGAAAATATGAAATATGAAAATATAAAATATGAAAATATGAAAATATGAAAATAGAAAATATGAAAATATGAAATATGAAAATATAAAATATGAAAATATGAAAATATGAAAATATGAAAATTGAAAATATGAAATATAAAATTATGAAAATATGAAAATATGAAAATTGAAAATATGAAAATATGAAAATATGAAAATATGAAAATATGAAATATGAAAATATGAAAATATGAAAATATGAAAATATGAAAATATGAAAATATGAAAATATGAAAATATGAAAATATAAAAATATGAAAATATGAAAATATGAAAATATGAAAAATATGAAAATATGAAAATATGAAAATATGAAAATATTAAAATATGAAAATATGAAAATATGAAAATATGAAAATATGAAAATATGAAAAATATGAAAATATGAAAATATAAAAATTATGAAATATGAAAATATGAAAATATGAAAATATAAAATATAAAATTATAAAATATAAAATATGAAAATATGAAAATATAAAATTGAAAAATGAAAAAATGAAAAATGAAAATATAAAATATAAATATGAAAATATGAAATATTTAAAATATAAAATATGAAAATATGAAAATATGAAAATATGAAAATATAAAAATATGAAAATATAAAAAAATTATAAAATATGAAAATATAAAATATAAAAAATTTGAAAATATGAAAATATAAAATATAAAATATGAAAAATATGAAAATATGAAAATATGAAAAATATGAAAATATGAAAAAATAAAATTATAAAATATGAAAATATGAAAATATGAAAATTGAAAATATGAAAATATAAAAAATATGAAAATATGAAAATATAAAATAAAAATATAAAAAATATAAAATTATAAAAATATGAAAATATGAAAATATAAAAATTGAAAATATAAATTGAAAATATGAAAATATGAAAATATGAAAATATGAAAATATGAAATATGAAAATATAAATATGAAAATATGAAAATTGAAAATATGAAAATATAAAATATAAAATATGAAAAATGAAAATATAAAAATATGAAAAATAAAAATGAAAATATGAAAATATGAAAATATGAAAATATGAAAAATATGAAAAAAAATAAAAATATGAAAAATATGAAAATATGAAAATATAAAATTAAAATATGAAAATATGAAAATATAAAATATGAAAATATGAAAAATAAAATATGAAAATATGAAAATATAAAATATGAAAATAAAAAAAAATGAAAATTGAAAATATGAAAAAAATAAAAATATGAAAATAAAAAAATAAAATATGAAATATGAAAATTATAAAAAATTTAAATAAAAATATAAAATATGAAATATGAAAATTGAAAATATGAAAATAAAATATGAAAATATGAAAATATAAAAAAATATGAAAATATGAAAAATATGAAAATATGAAAATATGAAAATATAAAATATGAAAATATGAAAAATGAAAATATGAAAATATAAAATATGAAAATAAAATGAAAATATGAAAATATGAAAATATGAAAATATGAAAATATGAAAAAATATGAAAATAAAATATGAAAATATGAAAATATAAAATATGAAAAATATAAAATTTATGAAAATATGAAAATATGAAAATATAAAAAATATGAAAATAGAAAATATGAAAATATAAAATATGAAAATATAAAATATGAAAAATAAAAAAAAATATGAAAATATGAAAATATAAAATATGAAAAAATATGTTGAAAATATGAAAAAAATAAATATAAAATAGAAAATTGAAATATAAAAATGAAAATATGAAAAAGAAAATATGAAAATATGAAAATATGAAAATAGAAAATTTAAAAAATGAAAATATAAAATTGAAAAAAAAAAAAAAATATGAAAATATGAAAATATAAAATTAAAATTAAAAATATGAAAATATGAAAATATAAAATATGAAAATATGAAATATGAAAATATGAAAAATATGAAAATATAAAATTGAAAATATAAATATGAAAATATGAAAAAATGAAAATATGAAAATATGAAATATGAAAATATGAAAATATAAAATTATAAAAATATGAAAATATGAAAATATAAAAATTTGAAAATATGAAAATATGAAAATTATGAAAAATAAAAAATATGAAAATATGAAAATTGAAAATATGAAAATATGAAAATATGAAATATGAAAATATAAATATGAAAATATGAAAATATGAAAATATGAAAAAATAAAATATGAAAATATGAAAATATGAAAATTGAAAATATGAAAATATAAAATATGAAAATATGAAAATATGAAAATATGAAAATATGAAAATAGAAAATATGAAAATATGAAAATATAAAATTATGAAAATATAAAATATGAAAATATGAAAATATGAAAATTTATAAAAATATGAAAATATGAAAATATGAAAATATGAAAATATGAAAATATGAAAATATGAAAATATGAAAATATGAAAATATGAAAATATGAAAATATAAAATATGAAAATATAAAATATGAAAATATGAAAATATGAAAATATAAAATTATGAAAATATGAAAATATGAAAATATAAAAATATGAAAATAGAAAATATGAAAAATAAAATATGAAAATATGAAAATATGAAAATATAAAATATGAAAATATGAAAAATGAAAATATGAAAATAGAAAATATGAAAATATGAAAATATGAAAATATAAAATAGAAAATATAAAAATTATAAAAATATGAAAATATGAAAATATGAAAATATGAAAATTTGAAAATATGAAAATATAAAATTATGAAAATATGAAAATATGAAAATATGAAAAATGAAAATATGAAAATATGAAAATATAAAAATATGAAAATATGAAAATATGAAAATATGAAAATTGAAAAATGAAAATATGAAAATATGAAAATATAAAATATGAAAATATGAAATATGAAAATATGAAAATATGAAAATATGAAAAATATGAAAATATGAAAATATGAAAATATGAAAATATAAAATTATAAAATATGAAAATATGAAAATATGAAAAATGAAAATATGAAAATATGAAAATATAAAATATGAAAATATGAAAATAGAAAATAAAAATATGAAAATATGAAAATATGAAAATATGAAAAAGAAAATATGAAAATATGAAAATATGAAAAATGAAAAATATGAAAATATGAAAATATGAAAATATGAAAATATGAAAATATGAAAATATGAAAATATGAAAATAAAAATAAAAATATAAAATATGAAAATATGAAAATATGAAAATATGAAAATATGAAAATATGAAAATATGAAAATATGAAAATATGAAATATGAAAATATGAAAATATGAAAAATATGAAAATATGAAAATATGAAAATATGAAAATATGAAAATATGAAAATATGAAAATATGAAAATATGAAAATATGAAAATATGAAAATATGAAAATATGAAAATACGAAAATATGAAAATACGAAAATATGAAAATATAAAATATAAAAATGCAACAACAAAAAAAATATTAAAATTTCCACATTCGTTTTTAAGCCATTTTTGGCCGCACTCGTGACACTGTGCGACGTCGTTAATAAGTGCTCGAGCTCGACTGAAGCGAAGCGAATTTCATAATTTTTCGCGATCTGTATTTGTAACCACTTCACTCCAAGACGTCATGTTAGATTTCCATAAAGTGTATAATAATAAACACCATACCACAGTACACACCAACCCACAACCCTTCATTATACCACCAGCCAACGGTCCACTCCACGACGTACCACCTTAACGGTCCATTCACACAAGCGTACTTAGCCTCTTGCCAAAAGAAATGGGTAACCTATACGCGGGACCAGTCAGTCAGTTCGGAAGTACTCGCGTTCAACGCGCCGGGCGGCCGTACTTCGACAAAAGAAATGAAGGAAAAGAATTAAAAAAAAAAAAAAAAAAAAAAAAAAACGAAAAGTCCATAGAGCACGTGCTTTTTGTTCGCCTGTAAAAATCTTTGCTTTAAGCACGTGCACAGGATTTCACATAATCAAAATCACAAACTTTACCGCCACCGTGCAGCCGCCGCCGCCACCGCCACCGCCGACGACGAGAACGAGGACGACGACACAAGTACCTGAAATGATACGCTCATTGTACAAGTCAGTCAACCGAATGTTACATATCTACCGGCCCACACCTTAAGCACTCGTAATTCCCAGCCGAAAAAATTCCAAAAAAAAAAAAAAAAACAAAAACACGAAACCTTTGCTTCGTCCTTCTTCCACACCCACACGGACGAACTTGCGCCCATCGCACCGGATTGCTGGTTTTCTCTGATCCGAATTCTCAGAGGCTGGCAGTTACCATTTGACTTCTGCTAATGCTTGAGCCGCGCACACCGTGCACTCTGCACCATGCGATATAGATGATAGAGGAAGAGGGCACCGGGACCTTCAATTCGCAGCATGTCGCCGGATAATGATTGGGAAGGGCTGCCAATCTTGACGACGCTCGCTCGCTCGCTCGCTCGCCCGAATGGAAGGAATATGCACGTAATTTGTGTCATTTGACACCATTCGCAATGAAATAAAATGCCGCAATGCAACCATATTCGTTTTTAATGAGCGGAAACGTTGTGTAATCGTGTAAATTACGGTGAGCGGCGAACGGCGAAGCCGAAGCCGAAGACGAGGAAGCTGCGCAAAAATTCTTGAATAAACACGTAAAGAAACATAAACATAAACATATTTAGTACAGTCAAAGAATTTTACACCTCTTTTCACAGTCTCAAAGATGAACTGAGCCTACTGTGCCCACTGGACCAGCAAACCATATTGAAGCACACTCCACATTGCCTTTGAGTAAAAAATGCATTTTTCAAGAGGCCTCTTTCGCGGCGAAATTCGCAAAAATTCAAATTTTTCAGTTAATCATTTAAAATGATTTAAGAATTTTAATTATTTCTTTTTTTCAGGTCGCGACTTCAGCAGTGTCTAAGATTCTACTGTGCCTTAAACTATGTTGTTGTTGGGCATGAAGCGATGGCGACAATGATTATGAAAAGCTTACCTGGTTGATCGATCGCCTGCACTTTATGTTAGAAAGTTTTCAAGTTCTGGATGCAACTGATGGGATTGTTCTGGACTTGAACCACACAAAGCCCATATGAAGGTCTATCATTCGCCAGGAGTTTCATTCAAAGAAAGCAGATAGACTCTTTTTATTTTTTGGAGTTCATCTAATACGTCGAATACTGTGTTGAGGACTGCCTCAAGGTCACGCAAAGTGTTTTTCTATCTCTGAGTCTCTCTTTAACTCTTTTCTTATTACTCAAAGGGGCCTTGAAGATACAAAATTCCACACTGACGCGAAATTCGCCTCCCAATGGTCTTCATCATGGGCATCAGGACATGGAAATGTAGGAACTCATCGCACACAAAAACCACTGTTGCCAGTCCACGTGGGGAATCTCACCTAAAATTAAACGAAATTTCTGGGTTTTTGTCACTTCAAAAAACAATCGATTATTAAATTAATCGATGACTGAAATTATCGATTACGAATTATTTATTATTGAAGTTATCGGTTATAAAAGTTAGCGATTATTAAAATAATCTATCATTGAAATGATCGATTATTTCGACAATCGATTATTTCGACAATCGATAATTAAACTATCGATAATTGAACTATCGATTATTGAACTATCGATTATCGAACTATAGATAGCTATTCAGATCTACCAAACCCAAAAGTTAGACAAGCTTACACACCTTCTTCTTCAGAAATTCGACGAGTCTTATGTGTCCATTTTACAAACCAAATGAGAATTATAGGCGTCATGCTAAACTGCGTATGTTATGGTTACAAGGTATGGATATTTGAGTAAAAAGGCTTTAAAATTTCGGCACCTTGTATATGAGGAAGGATAATTTTGTACAATATTTTTTAACTTTTTTATAAAAATTTAAATTTTTATTATAGAACCACCCATGATACAAAGAGAGCAAGATAGCGCCATTTCGGGTACCGCTATTTTGTAGCATTCGCATTGTTGTTGTTTCCCATGCTAAAGTATAGTTGTGACGTTGGGCTTAACATGCAAAACAACAACAACGAAGCTCTCATTTTGTATTTGTGACATCATCGGGCTGAAATGGCGCTATCTTGTTTTCTTGTATCATGAGAACCACCATTGATTTTAAAATTTTAAACTTTAAAATGGTGGATATTTAAATGTTAACAGCTCAAACAGGCTTGATTGAAACCACTAGCAATTTGCCAACCCAATTAGTTGAAACCTTAGAATGTACAATCTTCCGATAGTACTATCGATACTGTCCATGGTTCAGACTATCAATGGTCTATTAAGAAACCAAGAAAATGTTCTCAGAGTGCCCATTTCAACCATACACCGAGAGAAAAAGGTAGTTATATTAACTGAAAAAGCAGGTTAAAATAACCGAGTTCACCGTTAATTGTTAGCTTATGTGTAGTAGCGGTCAATTCAACAGTACAAACACAGTCAATAAGGATATAACTACCTGATGGTTGATATAACTGTCTCGCGGTTAAATCAACTATCACTAGCGACTGGGAAAAAATAATTTATGTTTTGCTTTGACTTTTTTTTTATCTTCTTTTATTAATATTTTTTTTTTATTAAATTATTATATTTTTTCTTTATTTATTTGTTTCTATTTAAATCTTTTTCTCTTTCATCTCTTTAATTTTTCTCGCCTCGGCCGAGCCTTGAACCACTGACCTCCACATTTCGCTGGGCGAACGTCTTAACCCATTACGCTCTAAACGAACGAATTTAATTTGTTGGTCAAAATGCTCACTTGAGTTTATGAAGTTTTGGGGAACGTGCTTAAGGAATTGTTTCACTCCCAAAATTTTTTGCTTGAAAATGAACCATTAAAAAAAAAATTAAATTAAATAAAACCTTAAAAATTTAGGAGAAAAATTTTTGTCTTCCAAAACAACTACACTCTGAACAAAAAAAAAAACTGTAATTAAAAAAAAAATTCAGAAAAATTCCCGCCGCCAGCAGGGATAGAACCCCGAAGCTCATGACTGTCGAGTCACAGTTTAAACCACTGAGCTATCGAAACCTCCGGAGACGGTTGATCAGAATGCGAACTTATACGTCTAAGTGAACGAAAGCGAATTTGAACATAGAAAAATAACTGTTTTTCAACTGTTCATTTGACTGCCTTTTTCAGTGTATTTAACGCGGAATACAGTTTATTTGACCACTCTTACTTTAACTGTTCTAAGTAGTTGATTTAACTGTTGTTATTTCTCTCGGTGTATCAACTTGTGTTTATTATGATTTTGATCTAGGATTTAAGTGAATTTAAAATTAGATTTCTTTGAAATTTTTTTCTCATTACCAATTGTCAGAATTGTTCTATGATGTCAAAAATAAATAAAAATTAGACGATATTTTTCCTTGTTCCTTGTGTCCTTGTTAGCTTCAACCTTCTTGTCTTCGTTTTCTTCTTCTTTCTCCTTTTAATTAATGTTTACGGACGTCATTCAAAAGTGTGATTCCGAGAAAAAAATCAATTGAATATGTCTTCGATGTTTTCAGCTTTCAATTCCAAGTAAAAAATAGCCGTTACTTTTATTGTTGCCGCCGCTGGACAACAGGACATTTGACAATAAGAATTATAGCTTCGCTTTCTTGTAAATAGTTACAAAACTTTTTTAATAAACTTTGCAATGATTTTTAATTAGAATTTCCGTGAACTTTCTGGTAGAGACCATACCATATTAAACCTGGAACATTTTAGTTCGCTTATTTATAGAGATTCCAGACATTGAAAAACAACTAAGGGTGGGGGTGGTATGGTCAGGGCAAGGGCGTAATCCAGGCTATGATGAAGGTGGGACGTAATATTTTTTTTTCTTTTATAGTTCAAAATTAAAGTAGATTAAAACGTATGGCTCGATTTATAAGTTTATACCATCTTAAAGGCGAGGCCACTGACCCATCGTCCTGCCGTCCGAATGCCCTTGGTCAAATGGGCTTTGCGATACAATAACCGACACAGATAAACGGGTAGCTATATACAGAGCCGGATTATAAGATAGACCAGGTAGGCCATGGCCTAGGGGCCCCAAATTTAAGAAGCTCCAGCAAACTATAACCTAAATAGTATCAAAAGTGGCTTTCCGTTCGGGGATATCGATTTTATTTGATACACCCAGGGCAAAGAAATCGTTTCGTCATTTTTTTTAAGTGCCCCTATTTAACAGCTGGTCTAGGGCCCCCAGAACGATCACTAGAAAAGTTCTTCTGGAGATTTTCAAGACCATAAAAAGGATCCATATGCCGACTTTGGTTCGATTACTCTATGAAAAAAAAAACCGCCCGGCTTTCCAACCTTTGAAAGCGACCCCCCCTAAAATATGTTCAAATATTATCAAAATATCTCCAAAATCTCAAATCTGAGGGTAGTTTTTGGTAGTATTCTAGTAATCCTAGCACCTACTTCCATCAAAAGTAATACTCACTGGCGACTTCACTGTCAGTTGGTCCACAAAGCTGTTTACCTACCACATCTTATAAAATCAGGCTGACTCTTTTACTTCTTGTTCGCACAAACACTTATTTTCCTCTCCAGAGTGCAGGCACGGCTCTTTCGTCAGGCCCCGATTTGCCGATTGGGGCTGGCTGTGAAGCCGGAAAAATTGCCAAGACCGGCAATGTGAGGGACGACAATCTCACAATAGATATGCGAAAACAGTTCCCCATGAGTGTCATCATAGAGGCGGCAAATATTATTTTTCCCATACAGGTTTTGCCCTGTCTTTCGCTTAAATCGTTAGCCTCCTAAGACTTCTGAAAATGTTCGTAATGCTGTAAGGGGCCCTTCGAAGATAATTTTCTCCGTCGCTGGTTCTTTCAATTCCTCTTTATAGATGTTTTACTGGGTATAACATTCTTCAATGCATCTTGGTTCCGATGACCGTTTTTAATGCATTTTTGGAAATCTACACAGGGAAAAAAATCAACCGGAAAACTGGTTAAATCAAAAGGAAAAACATACAAAACGGCTTCGACTTCAACAAGGAATATTTTTAATTTAACAATTTTTTTTGTTGGAAAAAATAAAGATTTTCCTTTTGAATCAAGCATGTTTCAGGTTGAATTGAAATGATAATTTTCAAAAATGGATTTTAAAATTTAAATTGTTGAACTAACCACGGACATAATTGATATGACAAGATAATTTTTAAAATAAAAAAAAAAATTCTAAATTACCTATACAAGAAGAAATGTCAAAACAAATTCATTCAACGTTCAAAGCAAATGGCCACAGAGCCCTCTGCTTAACATAACCCCACAAAATAGCCATCGGATGGACTTCATCCGATTTTGTTACTCCGTTGTCCTGACCGCTTTCGCAATGCTTAAAAAGTTCTAAGATGAATAAATATTTTATATGTCGTATTTTATAAACCAAATGAGAATTATACCGAACGAAAAGAAATGTAATTAAAAAATATTTCCTTTCAAATCAACGAAAAATATTGTTGACTCAACAATTTTTCTTTTGAAATTTTCGTTCTGCTCGAAAATCAAAAGGACTGTGAATAAAAATGCGCATTTAAAAAAAAAAATCATGGTTCATTTCGCTCAGTGTATAGATATATTTATGACTGGTTGGTTTGGTTGATTAGTGTGACTGTCACAATGAATGGTGTGACAGCACTCAGGCTCCATATGGGTCCGTTGTGATAGCACAAATAATGGGAAACCAAAGAAGAACAGAAACAGAAAAAACGACGAAACTAACATCCACGCCCGAGCTGAGAGTTGAACCAACCAACTGCGTCACGGAGATCGACTATATTTAAGGCAAGGCTGTATAAAAAATTTAAATCGAAATTTCAAAAGGCTTTGCATTGCTCATTAGCAAATTTTTCCAGCAAATTTCATTCGTTCGACATCCCTCATGTATTGTTAAAACCGACAAGCACATCCTTTGAGTCTGAAATCCATAAAGCTACAAAAATGAAATCGAATATCAAAGCGAATATTAATGAAATATGTACCTAGAATTAAAAACGTCCTGCCATTTGGTATCGTTCCACCCAACTTCATGTACAGCATTGATTTATTTTATTTCATTTCATTTTATTTCATTTTTAACTATGTTTTTTATCGGATCATTTCGTGCCATTCAAACAAATGTGAACGGTTTGATCTCTTCCCCGCCAATGCCCGCCAAACGGAACATGTAAATGCTGTCATGCAAACAGTGGCTTAGTTCCGAAATACAATCATTTATTTCAACTGATTCAGCTAACTTTTACATGAAGTTGCAATAGCAAACAAGAACAACAACAACAACAACAGCAACAAGGACACGAACTACTGCTGCTAAACGAGGAGGGAAATTCCGAGCTCAGCTGACAGAAAGAGCTTATCCGTTCGAAATATTGTTTGCTCACACTTTAACACACCAACCGACAATGGTAACCATGAACAGGCGGGTACGGCTGGCATTCACGCAGCACGCAGCACGAGCAAGCAGCACGCAGGATACGGGACGAAGGTCGGTTGGACGGAGGACGCGTGACGCGGGACATTCCGGAAAATCGAGGGGCGATGCTGGATTGTCCCCCGCGTGATGTACACGCAGTGATATATACATACAATATTCGTGCAATAATTTTTGACTAAATAGAGATTGAAAAAAAGTCACAGCCAGCCACAAAAGTTGTCCATGGAAACACACGAGAGCAGGCAGGCAGGCAGGCGGGCAGGCGGGCAGACAGGCGGGAAGGTAGCAGCATCACTCGTAGGTATGACAATGGCTTTTCGAGTGGGTGCCGCTATCTTTCGATTCCCGTGAAAAGTACACGAACCTCAAAAAAAAAAAAAAAAAAATTTTAAGGGGGAAGCAAATTGTTTTCGTACGAATTTGGCAAAAGTTTGTGTGACTCACGCTTCGTCTCGCTCGTTAAAGTTGAAACGATCCCAGCAGAGCACAGTGTGGTTCATGGAAGCGGAAGTTAAACAGTTTTAAACGCTCATGTGGCGATTCCATTTTAAGTTTCACTCCGGCACATGAATAGGATGAAAATTCTGCTATCTTTCGTCTCGTCTCGTTTCCTCTTGTCTCCTCTCTCTCTCTCTTCTCCACGCCCCCCTCTGCTCTGCTTTGCTCTTGTTGCCATGGAAAATGACGCTCAACGAACGCATCGTCGTGTGCGTAAAGGGCTTAAAATAAAACCGATGAAAAGGAGCAAAAAAAAAAAAAATCAAGAAAAAAAAAAAGGAAAAAAATGGAAAGATGATTCAAAAGCCTTTTCGAAGTTCAGCTCAGTTTTGGCTGCGTATGAACTGACGAGCCAACGAAGGACCGAACAAAAGACTATTCGGGGTTGTGATCTATTGATACTTTTGGCAACTTAAAAGAAACAAAATGTCATGGGATTATCCCAATTATCTCTGGAAAAGCAACTACATTATTCGATAAAACAGAAAATACATGTGTTTCCGATAAACTTGTTTTGTTTTTTTTTTCTTTTGTTTTTTTTTTTTAATTTAAGTCCTTGCTTGCGCTCATCACGTTTTCGTGAATCCTTTTTTTTGTTTTTTTTTTTTTTTTGTTTCTTTAAACAATTGGATTTGGAGTCCTGAAATTATTAAAGCATTTAGAAACTTTCATGATTGTATGTACATAGGTACATAAGTTTAAACTCATACAAGTCTAAAAAAAACACGATCCTATTGGCAGCTCAAATCGTTTGTTTTTTAGCGTTGGCAACGCTTTAACGCTCTTCTTTAAGGGCCCTCTCCAGCTCTGTAAGGAATCTCAGCAGGAATTTTCTAAATATTCCTTAAAGGGAAAAACGTAGCATAATTTCATTATTTAATGCAATAGTGACAATCTATATATCTATATATTTTATGTCAAGACGTTTCTTATAATCGAAAATTATTGATTTCATTTATCCATTTCTGAAAATTACACATTGAACCTTGTTAAATCCGTTTAATTTTTTTCGAACTTGGCTTTGCTGTCAAAATTCCTTTCAGAAAGAACGGAAAATTTAATATTTCTAACAGAAAAATCGGTGCTACCGTGTTTTATTTACAGCAAAAAAGGGAGCGAAAACAGAAACTACTCTTTGACGAACTGGAGACTGTTAACAGAAAATTTCTGACACAAAAATTCCTTCAGCATTTCTTAAGCTTTTTTTTATATGAAGTTTTTCATTTCTGACAGAGCTGGAGAGGGCCCTTTACAGTGATTTCCACTCAAAATGGTCCACTTTTTTAATTTGCTTGCAAGTTTTTTTTTTAGAATTAATAGAATATTTTTAATTATACAAATTTTAAGAAATTTTGAAAAGTTCTAAAAAAAAAAATTCTAAATATATTTGAAAAAGTTCTATAAAAAATTGAAAAAAAAGTACAAAAAGATCTAAAAAATATTTTTTTAAATTCGCAAAAATTCTACAAAAAAAATTGTAGAAAAAAGTACTAAAAATTTCAAAAAAAAAAAAATATCAAAAAATTCGAGAAAATTCTACAAAAAATTGTTTAAAAAAAAGTACTAAAAAATTCTAAAAAATATTTTTTTAACTTCGCAAAAATTCTTCAAAAAAAATGTACAAAAAAGTACTAAAAATTTCTGAAAAAAATATCTAAAAAATTGAGAAAATTCTACAAAAAATTGTTTAAAAAAAAGTTCTAAAAAAAATAAAATATATCTAAAAATTCTAGAAAATTCTACAAAAAATTGTTTTAAAAAAGTACTAAAAAGTTCTAAAAATATTTTTTTTAATTCCCAAAAATTCTACAAAAAATTGTAGAAAAAAGTACTAAAAACTTCTAAAAAAAAATCTAAAAATTAGAGAAAATTCTACAAAAAAATTGTTTAAAAAAATTACTAAAAAGTTCTAAAAATATTTTTTTTAATTCGCAAAAAATCTACAAAAAACTGTAGAAAAAAGTACTAAAAATTTCTAAAAAAAAAAAAAAATATTAAAAATTCGAGAAAATTCTACAAAAAAGTACTAAAAATTTCTAAAAAAAAATTTCTTTAAAAACTCAAGCAAATTCTAAAAAAAAATAACAAAGTACTAAAAATTTCCAAAAAGTATTTTTTTAAAATGGAAAAATTTTACAAAAAATTGTAACTAATTCAAAAAATTTTAAAAGAGAATTTATTGAGACAATTCGAAAAAATTCTATAAAAAAATTTAATGAAAAATTCTAGAATTTAAAAGGTTCTATAAAAAAAAATGTTTTTTTCAATTTCTAAAAAATATTTAAGCAATTCTCAAAATTTCTAAAAAAAAAATTCAACAAAAAATTGCAACAAATTTTTCAAATTTTTAAATCATTTTAAAAATTTCTAAAAAATTTATTCGAGAAAAATCTTTAAAAAAAACTTGTTAAAACAAATTTTTAAAAAATTCTATATAAAATTTTTAAAAAATTCTTTTAATAATTCTAAAGATTCTAGCAAATTCTACAAAGTTTTAAAAATTTATAAAAAATTTCAAAAAATGCTTGTATTTTGATTTTTTGGGAACAATATTTAATTCGGACTTACCACATATGGGCATTTCCAGAAAAGGTAAACTTTTTGTCGCGTCCGTATATAGCTGATTGCCATTCGGGACTGCATAGAAACTTTGAAATATATAAAATTCCGCATAAGCTGCACAAAAGTATTGAGAAGCAAAAGTACTATTTACAGGATATTTGAATTCGGGACTTAAAATTGCTCATTTAAGTGTCGCGTCCGTTTGGAAATGCCAATATGTACATTTTTATGCTTACTATAAGCTCCAAGTCCTCCTTCCGCCCACCTGAACAAAATGTGACTTAGGCTAGCAGGAGGATAAAAATTCGAATTTATTATCAAGCAAAAACCGTTTTTGCATACGCAGCTTTTTCATAAATGTCTATGTCCATTTCCCCTACAAAAAATTATGCATGAAAAAATTGCATATTTTCCGTAGCTTTTGTTTTTGAGGGCTACAAGGGCTTTATAAAAGCATAGATACAACTATCTTATGAAAGGCTCTTTAAAAAAAAAAGCAACTCGAGCAACATATTCTCCTTTACTGAAGGGCCCTTATTTGCCGAGTTTTTCTTAACATATCCTTTGCCCCTGTAAGGGTTTTGCCAACAAAAAAACAAAAAACAAAAAAAAACAACAACAAGAAAAATTATTTTTCAACATAATTCTTTTCCTGATGCATTAAAGAGCATAAGAATGCAAATATAATCCGTCTAAGTTTTGATATCGCGCTAAGGGCATGGATTAAGTAAATGCCCTTATCAGTCGAAACAAGATAAGCATATGTACCTACACCGAGAGAAATAACAACAGTTAAATCAACTACTTAGAACAGTTAAAGTAAGAGTGGTCAAATTAACTGTATTCCGCGTTCAATACACTGAAAAAGGCAGTCAAATGAACAGTTGAAAAACAGTTACTTTTTATGTTCAAATTCGCTTCAGAATTCACTTAGACGTATAAGTTCGCATTCTGATCAACCGTCTCCGGAGGTGTCGATAGCTCAGTGGTTTAAACTGTGACTCGACAGTCATGAGCTTCGGGGTTCTATCCCTGCTGGCGGCGGGAATTTTTCTGAATTTTTTTTTTAATTACAGTTTTTTTTTGTTCAGAGCGTAGTTGTTTTGAAAGACAAAAGATTTCTCCTAAATTTTTAAGGTTTTATTTAATTTAATTTTTTTTTTTAATGGTTCATTTTCAAGCAAAAAATTTTGGGAGTGAAACAATTCCTTAAGCACGTTCCCCAAAATTTGAGCAACCATAAACTCAAGTGAGCATTTTGACCAACAAATTAAATTCGTTCGTTTAGCGTAATGGGTTAAGACGTTCGCCCAGCGAAGTGTGGAGGTCAGCGGTTCAAGGCTCGGCCGAGGCGAGAAAATTTAAAGAGATGAAAGAGAAAAAGATTTAAATAGAAACAAATAATAAAGAAAAAATATAATAATTTAATAAAAAAAAAAAAAAAATATTAATAAGAGAAGATAAAAAAAAAAGTCAAAGCAAAACATAAATTTTTTTTTCCCAGTCGCTGGTGACAGTTGATTTAACCGCGAGACAGTTATATCAACCATCAGGTAGTTATATCCTTATTGACTGTGTTTGTACTGTTGAGTTGACCGCTACTGTACATAAGTTAACAATTAACGGTGAACTCGGTTATTTTAACCTGCTTTTTCACTTAATATAACTACCTTTTTCTCTCGGTGTACTAGGTACGTTTATACGTTAGCTATTTGCAACTAAAAAGAAGTTGCAATTCATAAGCTCACGGCTTATATTTCATATTGCATATTATGCGACAGTTTTTTTCTCTTTCAGGAATTATTTTACGTTTCAGTGCTGCCTGATTGAAAACATAGTATTGCATGGCAGCACTAATAAAAATGATATCGTTTTGAAGTTATTAGAAAAGTGTTGAAATTTTGGACAACCAATAGCAGCGACTTTTTTTTTTTTTGCTTGTTATTCATACAATAGCGGTAGGTATTCACTATCCAGAGCATTTTCACTTTGTTTGAAAGCTTACTATTCCCCCTGGCTTTTAAAATTATTTTTAAATTTTTAAATTATTATCTATGTTTTAACGAAAAAAAGAATTTAAAAAAAAATATAAAAAAAAATTTTTTAAAACATAAATTCGAGGCTTGCCTTAGCGGGGATTTGAACTCGCCGACTTTGGATTGTGAGGCAATCTCTCACTCGCAATCTTTTTTTTAAAAGAATTCCTTCTTATTTGTACGAGGCATCATCTTAGTTTTATTGAAAAAGAATTACACCTAAAATTTAGACGGGGCTCTTCTTGGAAGTCTACACAGAGAAAAAAATCAACCAGAAAACTGGTTAAATCAAAAGGAAAAACATACAAAACGGCTTCATCAACAAAGAAATATTGTTAGTTTAACAATTTTTCTTGTTGGAAAAAATAAAGATTTTCCTTTTGAATCAACCATGTTTCAGGTTGCATTGAAATGATAACACCACTGTGCTAGTTCAAAAACCGACAGACCACAGAGCCCTCTGCTGAACATAACCCCAAAAATAGCCATCGGAAGGACTTCATCCGATTTTGTCACTCCGTTGTCGTGACACTTTGTGTCCACCCGTATTGTTGGTGGTAGCTTTTTGATGAATTTCACGAAAGAGTTGAATTTCCTATACCTGCCTAATGGTGAATTCCTTATTAGCGGCAGAGGCTTTTCGACGTCGTGAGTTAGACCTACACTCCTACATGGTCGTGACTGCTTTCGCAATGCTTAAAAAGTTCTAAGATGAATCAATATCTTATATATCATTTTTTATAAACCAAATGAGAATTATACCGAACGAAAAGGAATGTAATTAAACATATTTCCTTTTAAATCCACCAAAAATAATGTTATATATTTTCATTCTGCTCGAAAATCAAAAGGACTGTGGATAACAATGCGCCCTTTTAAAAAAATCATGGTTAAGTTCGCTCAGTGTATGAGAAAAATTTAATTTTTAGATACTACTGATTTTTTTAACAAGTTATTTCGACTATTCGGTATTCGGACGAATATTTTAACTATTCGGCCGAATACCAAATAATGGCCGAAAATTCATGGCATCACTAATTCTTTTCTCTCTGTGTAGTTAATTGAAATTAAAATCTTAAGTCATCGTTCATATGGGGAAATTTGCGATTTTCAATACTTTTTTTTTTTTTTACAATTAAGGCAGACGTATGAACGTAGTACAAATCAGTCCGCACTGTTCACTTGTCTAACCGTACACTCAAAAAAGTTGCTCAAGAACTTTACATTGTTGAGACAATGTTATTGAAAAAAATTGTTGCATCAAGAATTAATTTTCAATTTCTATGGTCGTGCGAAGAATTTTTTTTGTTGTCTTAAGAACTTCAATTTTTTTTTTTTTTAGAACAATTTAAATTGTTGGGAACGATTTAACCAACAAAATTGTTGGGACAAAGTATAAAATTTTTGGCTTTACATTTTATTTTTTTGAGTGTACTTGTAAGATTTCATGGCTAATGAAAATATGCCCCAACGCAGCAACTTCCGACCCGTCATCCGAAAATATTTGGAGCACAAACTAAATATCCTTACACTAACTAACACATCGACTAACGGAGGCAGTGAGAGGAAGAAGGTAGAACTGAATTTTCTCTTCTTCATCTTTTTTAGTTTTTTATTTCTCTTTTCTCCTGCTATTCAATACGTTTGTGTTCGTTCGTCGTTCCTTCTAAATTGATAAAAAAAAAAAAAAAAAAAAACGTAAGAGGAGGAAAATAAAAAATGGCGACGTAATCTCCTTTGAACAAAAAAAAAAAAAAAAATCGCATCATTGTAATCTTTCCATCAATCGTCTATTGCCAAATCGAAAGAAATCAAACAAGAAGGAAAAAAGTAAAAAAATAAAAATATACAAAAAAAAAAAATATAAAAAAAAAATCGCAAAATAAAAAGAATGAAAGAAAAATGGATTCACGCGCTCGTACACAAAAGGAAATGATTGCGCTGCCGGGAGTTTGAGTATGTCAGGAAGATTTTTCGCCAGGCAGAATAACACTGAACTGAACTGAAAAGCTGAATTATGTACCACGCCCTATTGTGCGATTGGTCTTTGCAAAATAGAAAAGAATAATCATAAGAGTTTGCGTGTGAAAAAATGATCGAAATATACAACGTACGTGCACGGGGAAGACGGTTAGGGGATGAAAAAAAAAAAAAAACAGAACAAAAAAAAAAGTTACAAAGAAAAAAACGAAAAATAAAAAGGAATAAAATAACTGAAAAGAAGGGAAAAAATTGAGCCCCCAAAGGCGCTCACCGGCAAGACAACAAGCATTCTGGCTAGATGGCACTCTGGCACTGTGTTTGGCTTTAGATTTAGCTCTGGCTTCGGCTGGGAGTAGGGCTGCCAACTTTCTAAGGGCAAAATAAAGTATAAGTTTATTTAATAATTATAAAAATAAAGTATTTTACTAAAAAATAAAGTATTTTTAAATTCATCCTTATATTAATTAAAAAAGCAGAACATAGCAAATATTTAATAACATATAGAAATAAATAACATGCTTTCATACTACCATAAATTCAATTTAAATTATCTCTCACACCGAAGTACTAGTAACTTACTGGTAGTTAGTATACTTTTGTTCTTAAATATACACTTTTTAATGCTTGCAGAACATTGTAGTTGCTCTATGATTTGTTTCACCTTTTTGAAATTCTAATTAGCTATGTATTTTAATAATTAAGTATGTACTTAAGTTGCCTAAATTGCAACTGGTTGAGGATGTAGTCAACCTCAAAACTGTTGAAACTCTCTATAATGAATTTAAATGGACCTGAAATATAAAATCGTCGATGAGAGAATTTGGTGTTAGGAGAAAAAAAGCAATATAATGTAGCGAAAAAACCTTGAGGTTCGCTATAGAGAGAAATTTGTTTTAGAGGAGGTCGTTATAGAGAGTTTTGGCTTTATTTATTTAGTTCAATGAACTACATGATGTATGTTTGGTAAAAACTGCCGTATATATTAAAAATAAAGTATTTCAGGATACTTTATTGTTCCATGAAAGTATAAAGTATATCGATCAGAAATAAAGTAGGATACTATATTATATAGTATGGTTGGTAACCCTAGCTGTGAGTGTGCAGTAGCTGGCTGGGAAGTTGAGAAATGTCGACGACAACGACGACGATGATGATGATGACTACGACGACTGCAAATACGACTACGACTACAGCAACAACAACAACGACGATGATGACGATGACTAAAGTTCGCCCGAAGCGATTAAATTTATGTGCATGATGATGAGTTCGTTTTTGAGAGTGTACTCGAGCAGCGAATCGAGATTAAGCTTTTTATTTATTTTTCCCCCTACCCCTCCCCCCCATTTCAGCTGCACGATGCGATATGGGGCCGAGTTGATGCGGCCCGCGTACAATCAAATGTATATTTTGCTTCTGTTCACAGTTCTTGCACCTTTCTTTCATCGGCACGACCCGTTCGCCGAAAGAGGCCACGCCGGGCGGTGGGGCGGGCGACCAGAAGTAGCACAGCACAGCACGGCACAAGGCAAGGCAAGGCATCCAGGCACAAAAGCACCTTTGAGGCGAAAATGTAACAAGTCCGTGTGCCCAGAGCTCTCGAAAAAAGCAGCAGCAGCAGCAGCAGCACAGCAGACACAACAAACAAATACATCGACAGTCGCGATTGTTGCAACACCTGAAAGATTTCCAACGGAAAACGTAGTCATTCAGACATTCCTGCACAAGTTGTCTGCTTACATACTGTACTTTCTTCCTTCGTACATCCCCATCCACATTAAAAGGTACACTTGCCACATATGTACATACACACATACACATACATAGTTACAAAGCTCTGCATACTTATTTACACCTCAATCATTCTTTCATTCGCTCAGCTCTAATCGGAAGAATATTCTAAGTGGCAAAGGAATTATTGACGCTACGGCAAATACGAGTGCTCAAGCAAAAAACGAAGAAGGGGTAAAAAAAAACAACAAAAAAAAACAACAACAAAAACATCTAAAAAGGAATCAAAAATCATTCCGAATAATTCTTTGCCGGTTTGTCGTCTTCAATGTATTGATGAAATGAATGAATGAAAAATTGTCGCCATTGCTTTATGATCAATCAGTGGCGTAGCGAGAAATTTCGGCGCCCGGAGATAACAATGGGGGCACATGCAGAAAATGCCGCCCCCCTCCAAACGGCCTCAATAAAAATAACTTCATAAAAATTGAAATATGATTTTCTGCCCTCTTAGCTCCCCCCTCAATACGCTACTGAGATCAATTAAACGTTACGCTTGTGAAACGGTCTGCGGTTCATTGAAAGGATAATATTACGGAGTCTATATGGATGAGGTCCCGATCTTACTGGCAACTTTGCGTGAGAACTGGGACGCAATAGTTTAACGTTGAACTCTCTTTAAGGGTGTCTCTCCAGACAGTGTTGAAGGGCGGACTTTTTTTTAAGGTTTCGAATTTTTAGGGAATTTAGATAGAGCGTACGATTGTCGGATTAATCGAACTACATATTCGAAAAATATCAAGACCCTGCAGCAGGCCTGTAGAGAGGGGGATGGAAAAGGGGGATTTTCGCCCATTCCCGGGCTTTCTAAAGGGGCCCACAATTGGCAAGGAGATTTGGTTATTTTTTTTTTTTTTGGTCGAACATTTCTGTGAGGACCACGGAAAAAGACCCCCGGGCCCCAAATTTCTCTCAACGGGCCTGCCCTGCAGTAATATGAACTGACCCAAGTGTAGCCTTCGGTCAGTCCTTCATGTTACCCGTACTAGTCCCCTCATAATTGCACTGCGAATGTATTCAACTGACCTTTTTAACATGGGCCTGTCCTTGGGGAGGGACTAGTCCGCAAAAAGGCTTTTTTTTTGAGTCAATTGTCGGTAATTTTGTCTGGTTTTAGGATAGTCAAATGAGGAAAATAAAAAACCATTTTCGTATAAGCCATTTACCCTTAAACCACCCCGTTTATTACCGACCGCCGGCTAGCCGAATTCCATGGAGTGAACTGCAATAATATAACCGGTAGGATTTGGACCATTCAAAGGCCAGTCCTTCTTGGGAATTTGACCGGCTCATTACTGCAGGGGAGCTCTAGGATTTCAACTTTTGGCCGTATGCTCCACTAGGACAGCAATAAGTAACACAGCAAACGTGGTTATGAAATACATATGGGCAATTCCATGAACACGGTCCCACCCGTGACTCATTTTTTTTTTTTTAGGTTTTAGCGCATTATAATTGAAAAAAAAAGGCCGCGATTCTCAAGGATCTAAAATTTTTAAAACGTTTAAATATCATTAGGCACTGAAATTTACACAATAGGGGTATTCACAAAGGCGTGTTCAAAACGTTGGAGAGTCGGAAAATCGGAAAATTGCGACTTTTTCAAAAAAAAAATTAAACTTTTTTTGTATCTTGCACAACTTTTTAAGCAGTTAAAATTTTCCGATTTTCCGACTTTCATATTTTCCGGCGCCTTTGTGAATACCCCTAATTTGTTTGAACAACGAATTTGTTATATTAGGGGTATTCACACAGGTGTCGGAAAATCGGAAAATTTTATCTGCTTAAAAACTGGTGCAAGATACAAAAAAAAAAGTTAAAACATTTTTAAGAAGTCGCATTTTTCCGATTTTCCGACTTTTCAACGTTTTAACGCGCCTTTGTGAATACCCCTATTGATTAAAAAACTTGGTTGTATTAACGTAAAAAAGTTTTTCTGTGGTGTCTGGGTGCCACCCCTTAAGGCTGACACACTTGGGCCTCATATAAGCGCGTTGTAATACCACGAGGGAAATCAGATAACACAAACATCCGAGCTAAGAGTTGAACCCAGAGCCTCTCATAAGTATTCTCAACCAACTACGCCACGGAGGTCGTCATATAAGATTACAATAATGTCATTAAAGGTATTTCGTTCAAAAGAAAAAAGAAAATTTATAAAGAAGAACAAAAAAATATCTATTTATCGATATATCGCTATATATTCGCAATAGATACGTATCGATATTGATTTCCATCAATGTTATCGAAGTCGCGACTCTTTCAGATACATATCCCCCATCCCTAGCACAGTGGCGAGAGATATCACCATTTTGAAAACTTTACAATCGAAGCTCGCATGCGCATGCTCCTTTCTCGATTTGAACAGTGATTGGTGCGGGCACGTCAAATCGACACTCCCGAGGAGTTCTCATTGTTACTCTTACTTATTGTCAATTCAGGATCAATAACATATGTCTAACGTGAACGGGGACGGCGAAAGTGGTGGGTGCACGGTTGGATATGCAGCCCATCTGAAATATTTCTAAATGGGTAATAATTCCCATCCTCACCTATCAATTAAATGGGTTTTATTTAGGTATATTCTCGTCGTATTTTTTGTTTTGTTTTGATTCTTTGGAAAGGTGTATCGTGACGAGAAAAAAGGATCTAGTTCTCTTATGGAGAATTCAATGAATCTCTTTTAGAAAGCTAAGTAAATCCATAGTTTGAATGATTTCTGAGCGAACAGGAAAGATTGAAGCTTCTCTGAAAGTGGCTTTGGAATTTGTGCGTAGCAATCAGTGTAGGATGGGACGACAGTGTTGGAAGATCAATTGGACACCCACCTTGAACCAATAAAATTCTACTAGGACGCCTCGACGGGAGGATATTCTACACTGTAATGGCTTTGAGGCTTTGCTGAACATCTGATTGAACTTAGATCCTAGATGTGAGTATCTTTGAGAAACTTTAGACTTTTGCATAAAATAGTACCCTCCGCGTGGTACTGGTACTCGGCCGGATAATATATATATATATAGTTACAACCAAAGAAACCGAAATTTCCTTTCCGCCATAACCTCAAAAAAAGAAACAGAAAAGCCCCATATGGGGATTTTTTTTGAAGTTATGGCAAAACTTAGATCCGATGGAGCTATAAAGACTTTTAATTCGTATTCAGCGACCCTGAAAATATATAGAAAGTATAGTGGAACCTAAATATATAGGAAACATCGTGAGACCCCTGGACCTGAAACTTATATTTTTTTTTTTTTTTTTTGGCTGTGTAAAAATTATCCATCCGTTATAGGTCCCCAATAAACACAAAAACGATAACGTGTTCGAATCGAATTCGAATCGAATTCGTAGAAGCGCGAATCGCATTAAAAACGAATCAATCGAATTCGATTCGAATCGCGGAAGGCAATTTTCGCGATATGGCTTTTTATCGTATTTTGCGTTCGATTCGAATTCGATTCGAAGACAAAACGCGATAAGAATTCGAATCTTTGCAACGAGCTCGCCTCGAGCTCGCTTTTTTATCGCGGATTTTAGAATACGCGAGCTCGCGCTTTTATCGTATTTTGCGTTCGATTCGAATTCGATTCGAAGACAAAACGCGATAAGAATTCGAATCGTTTGCAACGAGCTCGCCTCGAGCTCGCTTTTTTATCGCGGATTTTAAAAGCGAGCTCGCGCTTTTATCGTATTTTGCGTTCGATTCGAATTCGATTCGAAGACAAAACGCGATAAGAATTCGAATCGTTTGCAACGAGCTCGCCTTCGAGCTCGCTTTTTTATTCGCGGATTTTTAGAATACGCGAGCTCGCGCTTTTTATCGTGTTTTGCGTTCGATTCGAATTCGATTCGAAGATAAAACGCGATAAGAATTCGAATCGTTTGCAACGAGCTCGCCTCGAGCTCGCTTTTTTATCGCGGATTTTAGAATACGCGAGCTCGCGCTTTTATCGTGTTTTGCGTTCGATTCGAATTCGATTCGAAGACAAAACGCGATAAGAATTCGAATCGTTTGCAACGAGCTCGCCTCGAGCTCGCTTTTTTATCGCGGATTTTATAAAATGCGAGCTCGCTTTTTTATACGTGGAATTCATAAGAGTCTTACCGACTACGGCACCCTGAAAGGGATTTTTGAAGTTTTGTTGATATTTTGAAAAGTCCTCGAGGGCTCCCTGAAAAATGGCCCCAATGCAAAATGGCCCCAAACTGAAAATGAAAAAAGGCCCCAAAATTTGGGGTCATTGTGCATTATGAAAAATTACCTCAAATCAAAAATGAAATTTGGCCCCAAAATAAAATGAAAAAGGCCCCAAAAACAAAAAGAGGTGTTTTTAATCGATATGAAAAATGGCCCCAAACTAGAAAATAAAACGGCCGTTATAGAATTTAAAAAATTAAAAATGAAAAAAGACCCCAAAATTTGGGGTCATTTTGCATTACCCCAAATCAAAAAATGAAACATGGCCCCAAATGTAACATAAATTTTGAAAAATGCAAAATGACCCAAAAAAATCGCCCTTAAATTCAATACAAAATTTTGGGGCCTTTTTAAATTTTTGGATTTGGGGTAATTTTTTATAACGCAAAATGACCCCAAATTTTGGGGCCTTTTAAAATTTTTGGATTTGGGGTAATTTTTTATAACGCAAAATGACCCCAAATTTTGGGGCCTTTTTAAATTTTTAGATTTGGGGTAATTTTTTATAACGAAAAATGACCCCAAATTTTGGGGCCTTTTTAAATTTTTGGATTTGGGGTAATTTTTTTATAACGCAAAATGACCCCAAATTTTGGGGCCTTTTTAAATTTTTTAGATTTGGGGTAATTTTTTATAACGCAAAATGACCCCAAATTTTGGGGCCTTTTTTAATTTTTGGATTTGGGGTAATTTTTTATAATGCAAAATGACCCCAAATTTTGGGTCTTTTTTAATTTTTCAAAGTGGGACAATAATGCATTATGCAAAATTGGGGTCTTTTATTTATTTTTAATTTTTTTAATTTTATAACGGCCGTTTTATTTTCTAGTTTGGGGCCATTTTTCATATCGATTAAAAACACCTCTTTTTGTTTTTGGGGCCTTTTTCATTTTATTTTGGGGCCAAATTTCATTTTTGATTTGAGGTAATTTTTCATAATGCACAATGACCCCAAATTTTGGGGCCTTTTTTCATTTTCAGTTTGGGGCCATTTTGCATTGGGGCCATTTTTCAGGGAGCCCTCGAGGACTTTTCAAAATATCAACAAAACTTCAAAATCCCTTTCAGGGTGCCGTAGTCGGTAAGACTACGATAAAAAAGCGAGCTCGTTGCAAACGATTCGAATTCTTATCGCTATTTCTCTCGAATCGAACGCAAAATACGATAAAAGCGCGAGCTCGCGAAAATTGCCTTCCGCGATTCGAATTCAATTCGAATTCAATTCGAATTCTTTAAATATTTGTGTTTAGTGGATACGAAACTTTAATTCTCGAAAGTAGTTTTGTTAATTTGTTTCCAAATCGCAAGACATTCGAGGTAAATATAGAATCAAGCTAAACATATAAACGAAAAAAAGTCATTCACTTCAATTCGGCGAAGACGGCGTAATGGGTAAGCAGACTAGAAATAAGTATGACTAGAAATCAAGAGGTTAGGTGTTCAAATCCCACAGCCGGTGGATTTAAAAGTGTGGTTACCAGCGTTAGAACCGTTTTTTTTTTTTTTTTTTTTTTTACCGAAAATAGTCTTATAATAA
Organism: Chlorops oryzae; assembly: GCA_020466095.1. Lineage (NCBI taxonomy): Eukaryota > Metazoa > Arthropoda > Insecta > Diptera > Chloropidae > Chlorops > Chlorops oryzae. Next base: position 8,758,710 of record CM035806.1, on the reverse strand, counting down.
GACTGTTATTAGAATCATACATTAAATATAAAAATTAAATAATTTTTTTTTACTAATCGTATATAATCGAAAATTCGACAAAAAGGCGAATCGAATATGATAAAAAATTCGAATAAAGCGCGATAGCAAAACGATAGCAAAATACGAATCGCGCGCGATGCGTAAACGATAAAAAATGCGATAAAAATATGAATCGCGTAAAAAGGTGACTCCCTCACGAATTCGAATTCGATTCGAGCTCGCCGCGAACACTCGCCGCGAAGAGTTTGCACGTCAAAACGAATTCGATTCGAAATTCGATTCGAACTCGTTGTGCTTATTGGGTCTATTTGATCGACTATTTGTTCCACACATACTACTGGCAATATTCCAGTTTATAAATATTTTAAATACCCATTTTTAGGGGAATAAAGGGAAATGATAAACAAAACCATTTAAAGTGCCCAAGTTAAAGTATTTCAAAACTAACGGATCGCAATTTCTAATTCATTAAAGGGGATTTGGTTAGAATTTTTAAAATTTTTTTTTTTTTTTTTCGGGGCTTTTGAATCCAAAATGTAAATTTAATTATTATTTTGCTCGTTTTTAGAAGGTGAGCACAGGGCCGGTTGATCGCAAGAAACGTTTATTCAAAACACTTTTTTTAAAATGGTGAAAAACAAAAAACCATAACCATTTTCCCAAAAGATTCTAATCAACATGGCCCATTAGCCAATTTTATTTCAAGAACTTCTATTTTTATCAAAAAATGGTCAAAAAAAGGGAGTTTTGGATTTCAAAAAAATTCGCCATTTTGTCAAATTTAAAAAAAAAAAAATTTTAAACATTTAAGCCGCATTTTCGTTTGATTTTTTTTTTTTTTTTCGTTGAATCCAAAATTTTAAAACGGGGTTTTTCAAAAGGGTTTCCGTTTTAAAAACAAAAAAAAAAAATTCCCATTTTTTTTTTTTCAAAAAGAAATAATAACCCAAACTTGAATAGTTTTTAGGCTTTCCAAAAAAAATCAAAATACCCAAAATTTCGTCTTAGACCAAAGTCTTAAAGGTATTTCGTTCAATAAAAAAAAATTTAAAGAACAAAAAAATATCTATTTATCCCAAAAAATTTTAAAAAAAATTTTTTTTTTCCCAAATTTTAAAAATTTTTTTCCCCCCCCCCCGGGGGGGAAAACACCATTTTGAAAACTTTACAATCGAAGCTCGCATGCGCATCTCCTTTCTCGATTTGAACAGTGATTGGTGCGGGCACGTCAAATCGACACTCCCGAGGAGTTCTCATTGTTACTCTTACTTATTGTCAATTCAGGATCAATATGTCTAACGTGAACGGGCCGGCGAAAGTGGTGGGTGCACGGTTGGATATGCAGCCCATCTGAAATATTTCTAAATGGGTAATAATTCCCATCCTCACCTATCAATTAAATGGGTTTTATTTAGGTATTTTTCTCCTCGTTTTTTTTGTTTGTTTTTGTTCTTTGGAAGGTGTATCGTGACGAGAAAAAAGGATCTAGTTCTCTTATGGAGAATTCAATAATCTCTTTTAGAAAGCTAAGTAAATCCATAGTTTGAATGAATTCTAGCGAACAGGAAAGATTGAAGCTTCTCTGAAAGTGGCTTTGGAATTTGTGGTAGCAATCAGTTAGGATGGGACGACAGTGTTGGAAGATCGATTGGACACCCACCTTGAACCAATAAAATTCTACTAGGACCCCGGGAGGATATTCTACACTGTAGTGCCTTTGAGGCTTTGCTGAACATCTGATTGAACTTAGATCCTAGATGTGAGTATCTTTGAGAAACTCTAGACTTTTGCATAAAATAGTACCCTCCGCGTGGCACTGGTACTCGGCCGGATAATATATATATATATATATAGTTACAACCAAAGAAACCGAAATTTCCTTTCCGCCATAACCTCAAAAAAAGAAACAGAAAAGCCCCATTTGGGGATGTTTTTTGAAGTTATGGCGAAACTTAGATCCAATGGAGCTATAAAGACTTTAAATTCGTATTCAGCGACTCTGAAAATATATAGAAAGTATAGTGGAACCTAAATATATAGGAAACATCGTGAGACCCCTGGACCTGAAACTTATATTTTTTTTTTTTTTTTTGGCTGTGTAAAAATTATCCATCCGTTATAGGTCGATTTGATCGACTATTTGTTCCACACATACTACTGGCTATATTCCAGTTTATAAATATTTTAAATACCCATTAAATTTGAGAAGTTAGATCAGACCTCGATCTGAATTATTATCCAAATATGAAGTCTTAGAGATTTAGTGTAAGACCAATTGATTGCTGTATAAATTCTGAAGTGTCGAACGGGTCCTTGATTGTTCTCAGTAGCATACAAAATTTCGGTGAATACTTCCCTTCATACATGATACAAGAAAACAAGATAGCGCCACTTCAGTACCGCTATTTTGAGGCTCTCTCTCTGAGAGCCGAAAATTGAGTTTGTGACGTCACTGAGCGAGAAATTGTTGTTGTTTCCCATGCTATTCAAAAAAGTAAAAAGCCGGTTTAACATGGGAAACAACAACAACGAATCGCGATTTTGAGTTTGTGACGTTTCCTCTCTCAAGTGGCGCTATCTTGTTTTCTTGTATCATGCCTTCATATATATTTTTTTATACATTCTCTGGGCCCGAACATAAAGTATCATCTGAGCCGAGATCGCCCTCAGGGACTAAAACATATCTTGTTTGGTTGATTGTTTTTTTTTTTTTTTTCAGTCCGCGTTACGTCGCATTAGCATTTTACCTTCAAGGAAAGGACAATAACAAAAATATATTTTATATCCCAATCGCAGTAGTCCCGAAGGGGTTAATTCCAAGTTTCAAAAGTCTCTTCTATATTAATTTCATAGAAATCGGATTCGCGAAATTGGCTCTTAAAGTATTGGGTTCGTTGAAAAACTTTCCCTAAACACTCTCTCCCTCTTTCTTTCTCTCTCTCTCTCTCTTTTCTTTCTGTCCCTCTCTCGCTCTCCCCCTCAATCCCTCAATCTCTCTCTCTCTCTCACTCACTGCCTCTCTATCTCTCTCACTCACTCTCTCCCCCTCTCCCCTCTCTCTTACTCACTCTCTTTTTCTCTCTCTCTGGATATCTCTCTCTCTGTATATCTCTCTCTCTGTATATCTCTCTATTTCTCCTTCTCCCTCTCTCTCTCTCTCTCTTCTCTTCTCTCTCTCTCTCTCACATTCCCTCTCTCTCATCCTCTCTTGCACACACACACAAACACGAAACACACACACACACACACATAAATTAATTACATTTAGCTGATCCTTTTATTATACGTGGCCGACCCACAACCGCTTTTGAAGCAATTGACTCCACCTTAACATGTGTTTGTAATTAAGGCCCAAGCATTGGGACTGACAACAGACTGTCGGACGGACGGACGGAGGGTAGAAAAAAGTCAAATACCTGCCGCCTTGCAGTGCTTTCGAGTGCATACATACGTACATACATACATATATGTATGCGAGTACGAACGCGAGTATCTAGAGTAAACTGTAGCGGTCTCTCTGTCCTTCCTTCCGTCCGTCCCGTCCGTTCGTCCATCAGCGCACACAAATGATACACTCCTTTCTTTCTTCCTTTTTTTTTTTTTTTTGTACATAATTCCTGAAGCAGCAAAACACGCGGCAAATAGTCGTTGCGTGGTTCCGGATTAATTCAATTAGTCGCAATTTTTGTTATCGTTGACAACACGTGCTTCGTTGACACTTGTAAGAATTTAATTGATGACTCCGATTCCCTTATTCAACAGTTGCAATTGCGTGTAAGCATTATCCATTTGAATACGAATTCAGATTTGGATTCACTCGGACTGTGCTGTGCTGTGCGAATGTGCCGTGTTCGAACGTGTATGCTGGATAGAGCCACACATTTTTTTTGTTATTTATTTTGGTCTCCTCCTTCTTTTGTGCCAACAAGTGAACCGTTTAATTTGAGAGGACAGACAAGTCGCGTCCAAGCAAAAGAACTTAACACTTAATTAGTGAAAATAATTATTTTTTTCCCTGGGAAATTTCTGGGAAATTGTTTTAAGAGGAAAATAAGAAAAGCACCAACGCCATTATTAGGAATTCATTCATTTATTTATATGAAAAAAGAAAAACAACAACCGAAGCCACCCACATTTATAACTACAGTCAAACTTCCCTCACTCGAGCTGCTATGACTCAAAATGAATCGAGTGGCAATAGCGTTTCTTTTCCCTAACTCAAACTTCTATAATCCCGAATTCTTCCTCCATAGGTATGTAGGTTAATATGGCTGCCAACCGTGGACGTTGACAGACTTAGGCCCGTCGTTATGGCACAAAAAATGATGAACCAAAGAGAAAAACAGAAAAAACTATGTAAACAACATTTACAACCTGAGCTGGGAGTCGATCTTACGGCCTCTCACTTCGTAAACACACTTTGAAAGCAATGAGACTCAAATTTATGTACTTAGTACACAGAGAAAAAAATCAACCAGAAAACTGGTTAAATCAAAAAGAAAAACGTACAAAACGGCTTCGGCTTCAACAAGGAATATTTTTAATTTAACAATTTTTCTTGTTGAAAAAAATAAAGATTTTCCTTTTGAATCAACCATATTTAAGGTTGCAAATGGTTCAAAGCAAATGGCCACAGAGCCCTCTGCTGAACATAACCCCAAAAAATAAAGCCATCGGCTGGACTTCATTCGATTTTGTCACTCCGTTGTCCTGACTGCTTTCGCAATGCTTAAAAAGTTCTAAGATGAATAAATATTTTATATGTCGTATTTTATAAACCAAATGAGAATTATACCGAACGAAAAGAAATGTTATTAAAAAATATTTCCTTTTAAATCAACCCAAAATATTGTTGACTCAACCATTTTGCTTTTTAAATTTTCATTCTGCTCGAAAATCAAAAGGACTGTGAATAACAATGCGCCCTTTTAAAAAAATCATGGTTAAGTTCGCTCAGTGTAGATTTGGTGAGGATTCAATGGATTAGAGAAGAGGTCTGTCAATTTACATGTAAGTCATCCCATAATGTCTCAAAAAAACGGTGGATATGTGTGAGACCTTCTCATGCTAACCTCAGAAACAGAGAAACTACTTCAGACTCTTTTGAGTAAATCTCTCTCTCTCTCTCTCTCTCTTCTCTCTCTACTCTCTCTACTCTCTCTCTCTCTCTCTCTCTCTCTCTCTCTCTCTCTTCTCTCTCTCTCTCCTCTCCTCTCTCTCCTCTCTCTCTCTCTCTCTCTCTCTCTCTCTCTCTCTCTCTCTCTCTCTCTCTCTCTCTCTCTCCTCTCTCTCTCTCCTCTCTTCTCTTCTCTCCTCTCTCTCTCTCTCTCTCCTCTCTCTCTCTCTCTCTCTCTCTCTCCTCTCTCTCTCTCTCTCTCTCTCTCTCTCTCTCTCTCTCACTCTGCTCTCTCTCTACTTCGGTCTCGACCGAAAAATGTGTCCGCTTTACAGGGTTGTCCGCTTGAGAGAAAACTATTTGAGAAGCAGGAACACTAGAGCATTCTCAAAACGTGTCCGTTTAAGAGGGGTGTCCGCAAGGAGAAAGTACACTGTAAATTAAATTTGAACTAAAGATTACGATCTCGATAATTACCCTTGATGATGATATGAGTGTGGGAGGGACATTAAGTCCCTTGGAAATCAGGCAATTTTGTGCCCATTAACCCTTACTATATGCCAGCACAACAAAGAGATCATCATTCAGTGTTGATATAGGCAAAGATTCTGCCGATCCATCCCCTTAAAAATGATTTTTTCGTTTTAGGACTACGCGAATTCAAAAATAAATATATTCACATATCTGAGAAATTCGTTTCAAAATACAAGATACTTACATTATGTTAATATAAAACCGTGTGTCAATCACGTTGTTTTACGTCCCCATGGCGAAGTACTGGTTAAAGTTATCAACTAGCACCTCGTTAGAACCTCAATTGACACGATATTGCCTCTGGCCAAATCTGTCGTTCAACACGCAAAGTACACGCTTTATACTTCCACGAATTTAAACTAAGTGAGAATTATAAAAAAAAAAATTTGTGTCAAATTTTGTCTCTCGGAACAAAAATGCACATACACACGGGCTATAACTAGTATAAACTAGTGAGGTAACGTCAAGATTTTTCCTAAGAAGGCCACTAAAGAGGCCCACGATGAAGTCAGGATAGAATTTTCTATCCGGGCTTTAACTAGAGAAAATTACATAGGCCCTGTTTAGATTTATTCATATCACCACCAATATAGAGAGGCCACCGCCCAAGTAGGGCCAATATAAGCCTGATCGAGTCAAGATTTGTTAGTCCAGGGCTTGTCTAGACCCAGCTTAGATTTATCTATATTGTGGCAAATCTAGCTAGGCCCTAGTTAATCACCAGACTTGTCTAAGCAACATTCCAGCCGGGACGTTCGATTTTTTCCTTAATCCAAGTTGGAAAACTCCTAAAACTGCTCCTAAATTTAATCTCATTATATATAGTACACTAGATATGTTAATAATTGTTCCCCATACCAGACCCTCTCAGTACTATCTATGGACCATATATAACAATATATGTCACTCTCAGAGATATTGCGCGGGACGTTTCGCGCCAGTTAGAAAGAGATGTTACTCGACAGGCAAAAGAAGAGCGAGAGAGAAATACTTTTGGTGAGTACCTCAGTGCAAAATGCTCATTTTGGTGGGTACCCAAAACCGTGGTGGGTACCCAAGACCGTGGTGAAACGAGCCAAAACCGAAACGGCTCCTGAGTGACATATATAGTAATATATGCTATGGACCAAATAATTAAAAAGTTTTAACGTTACAGAACCCTCTTTAAAATTAAATTATAAAATTTAATTAATAATTTACTTTGATCAAGATATATAGAAATATATAAGTATATACCTTTTCTTTTAGGTCCAATATCAACACATCTCACCAGGACATGGAACATTTTTCAATTTGCAAAAAATAAATAAATAACAATAAAAACATACCCCAAAAGTTCCCCTGGAGTGTAAAAAGTCCTCCATACCGTACAGTGGCATCACAGATTCATCATTCCTAAAACAAAAACAAACAAACAAAAATAAGTATATGTATATATATATATATCAAAATCTTAACAAAAAGTACTTGAGAATTGTAGATCCATAATGACATAACCACCACAATCGTAGAAAGTAACCGAAAGTAACCGCTTTGGCCACTTTGACTCTAACAGAGACTAAAATCCCGCACCATAACAAATCTTGTGCTTAAAGCGGGGCCATACAGAATAAGATTTGGGAACAGTGCTCGGACTTGAATATTTTTAAAGGTGGTAGATTTTTAGAGAAGTGGTAGATTTTTATAAAAAGAGGTAGATTTTTATAAAAAATTAAGTGGTAGATTTAAAATTTGTTTAAAATGGTAATACAATATATCACATCTGATCATGTAGAAAATTGGGTAAATTAATTGTTTTTAGGTATTTTCTCTTGTTATAAAAAAATGTGTCAATATTTATTAGATGTCGTTAAACGCCAATACTGCCATTTTTGACAACATTCTTGACAATAGGAAACTGCGAACATATTTTTCAATAATACATATATATATATATATATATATTCTAAATGATCATAAAATAAATAAAACTAATGCATAAATAAGAAGAAAAAAAGTGGCACGATTTGGACCTAGCGTGGCAGAAGTGGTAGAGAGCGAAAATAGTGGTAGATCTACCACTAAAGTGGTAGAAGTCCGAGCACTGTTTGGGAACCTCTCTCGTTCGCATTGGAATTTTTGCAAAACTTGAGAGAACGTTGATTACACAGCGAAAAAAGCTCCTTCTTTATAGAATCAAGTCACACAGAGTTATGGACCAAAAACCAAAAAAAATCCGAAAAACTCATGGCGTCCGATTTCGATGAAAAATTATATATAGAATAAGTGAAAAATGCTAAGAATTTTGGCGTCAAAATTTTTTCAAGAAACGGATTACAACTAGTCTAGTTTTGGTCTAGTTCCAAACTGGTCCAAAAAGGACCAGTTTTTTCAAATAATTTTAGTGCGAAAATTCTTAGAATTTTTCACTTATTCTATATATAATTTTTCATCGAAATCGGACGCCATGAGTTTTTCGGATTTTTTTGGTTTTTGGTCCATAACTCTCTAAACTTCCTCTAGCTCCCCCCCCAAATTTTTTTGGGCTAATGTCTTATAATTGTTCAATATACCACTGCGGAAAATATAAGCAATATCAAGGCACTCTTTCTCTGGACACGCCACTGGTTGGACCCCATATTTGACATGCAATCTGCTTATACCGGACTGGACTGGTCCTGCGCCCCCAATTCATATGAAGGCAAAAAAAAAAAAAAAAAAAAAATATGGTCTGCATCATTCCATTTTCCACTGTGTCTGCGAATCTCCTGCAAAATTAATCCGCAACATCTCAATGCATATTATCGTCCATGGTACCTACATATATAAAGAAATGTAAGCAGGCATTCATGTGCATATATATATACCTGTGTACATATGTATATACGCTTGTATGTATGTGGGCATGTGCTTGTACATTTTTATCGATATTCGGAAGTTAGTAGCAAAATGAAAAAGCTCTTCTTTCGAATATTGTCATCAGACAACGAACGGAACGGAACGGAACGCATTGCGAATCATTGCTCCCACCTTGAGTTGAACGAAGGAGAAACAGCAGCACCAGCACCAGCAGCAGCAGCAAATGAAGGAGCAGCTAACATGGGGGACCCAGGCCAATGTCAATGGGACTTTGTTGCGCTATTGCGTCCATTCTTTGCTAAACAACATTTCCAAGAAGCCTGTCTAAAAATTCTTGTTTGTGTAGCCGGCCGTTGCCGATGGCGATGGCGATGGTGCCGGCGACGCTGAAGCGGAGCGCGGCGAGCGGAAAGCTGAATTCAATTGTCTTCGCATTTGCGATTCAATGTGGTCAATAACAAAGAAGGAATATGGCAAAATCGTGATGATGCTATACTCACAGCTCCTCCATTGTCTGATTGTGATTCTGTTATGTACGTACGTACGTACATACGTATGTATGTACATATGTGCCATGCTGTGCTCTGCTGTGTCGAATGGAGGCTACTGAAATGCTTGATCGTTCGCAAGCAATCGTTTTTCTTATTCCAGTGCATTCCTTCCACCGCTGGCGAACGTGATTTCATTGGATACGGGAGTGCAATGTGCATATTTCGGTTAGGCCATATTTAAGGAAAAAGGAAGAAAAGAAAAGAACACAACAAAAAAACATAAGCGATTAGGTCGGGCCAACAGGTTTTGACATTGAAGCCTTGCGTATTGTTCGGGCATTGTGAATTCATCTATGTATGTATGTATGCATGTACCTACATACATATGTATGTATGAGAGCGTTCAAAAATATTCCTTATCCTTTGGAGCCAAGCCTGCTGTAAATGAAATTCAAAAAGAAAACGATTTCATTTAATTTATTCATAAATATTTAAAACTCCAATTCTCAGAATCAATCGTTTATATACCTTGTGTGTAGGCATGTACATACATACCTACATATGTATAGGAGAGCGCCTAGAGGTGACAAAAGAGATACAAAAATTCGATCACGGCAATATCAGCGAAATTATAGAAGCGACACAAAGAAGTTCCAAACTATGGAAATGAAATCTAAGAAAAGCTCATTCGGCCAAAAATGGTTGAGCCCCCAAAAACCCTCCCCTTACGCACGGGCCTGGATTCTCTACCCAATCTGACAGGAATGGTCGAACTGTTGGCTAGGGTCCGCGGGTTTGCCAAGCCCGTAAATCATAAAGATTCCCCTCGCGGTAACCCATTGCGAATGAAGGTTTGGCCCAATAATACACAAAGATTTCCTTGAAAACATAATCAGGGAATGAAATAAATTTTCATGGATTTAAATTTAAATTGTTGAACTAACCACGGACATAATTGAAATGACAAGATAATTTTTCAAATAAAAAAAAATTCTAAATTACCTATAAAAGAAGAAATGTCAAAACAAATTCATTCAACGTTCAAAGCAAATGGCCACAGAGCCCTCTGCTGAACATAACCCCACAAAATAGCCATCGGCTGGACTTCATTCGATTTTGTCACTCCGTTGTCCTGACTGCTTTCGCAATGCTTAAAAAGTTCTAAGATGAATAAATATTTTATATGTCCTATTTTATAAACCAAATGAGAATTATACCGAACGAAAAGAAATGTAATTAAAAAATATTTCCTTTTAAATCAACCCAAAATATTGTTGACTCAACCATTTTTTATTTGAAATTTTCGTTCTGCTCGAAAATCAAAAGGACTGTGAACAACAATGGGCCCTTTTAAAAAAAAAATCATGGTAAAGTTCGCTCAGTGTAGAGAAGTATGTAACGCTTTGCTCTCGCAGTGAACATATTCGGCTACACATTACCTTTTCGATTAGATAACTCTCCATGCAAATTAATACAATTCACTTTGCATTAAAATTTTCCATTCCTGTTTCATCCATATAGTAATATAGGGGACACTTACAACAACAACCGAATTCCGTGGTGAACTAGTGATGCTATACTTTTTTGAGTATTCACTTAATTTTGTAGCTAAACATACTTGCGTTGAAATTTTTTAATGTTTTCTTATTAATGTAAAAATTTTAAAGTTTTTTATGATAGTTTATGCGATTCTGTACCCTTTTCATTCAGAAGAGATCCAAAAATATTTAGTTTATGCATTCTATTTATCATGATATGTAGTAAGTACTTGAGCCACTAATTATGTATCGATCAATTTTAGTTATGATATCACTGAATACTTCATGTCAGCTGTTCTGTGGTGGAATTCAAACTTTTTGAGAATCGGTCTTATTCGACGCATGAGAACTCTGCTTTAGCGTTCCTCAATAATATGAGCAAAATTTTATCTAATTATTTTTAATTGTGTAAAACTAACATATTTTGCTGAAAAATAAAATGAGTTCTTATGAAAAACCATTAATTAACACTTATATATAATCTGATTTTTAACAAAAGTTTTAGTTCATGTTACAAGATTATGAAACATTTGTTAGACCGGAACCGGAATTTTCAGGGGGCGTGATACGTTTTTGATTTTTCCATAAGAATTCATGCACAGGGGGCCTACTTCAATTCAACACACACGTTTTTTGCCAAGTGCCATCTATAGTATTATATGGTTTCATCTATGGGAAAAATGCATTACTTCGGTAATGCAATACCTAAACAACTGCTGGGTATTTACTCTTCGAGCCTCAAATCAAACTCATGAAAATTTCACACTTCAAGTTTTCCGTTACTGATCAAACTCGACGATTATTGTTATTGTTGTTGTTTCTGTTTTTTTTTTTTTTTTTTTGTTGTTTTTGTGGTGTGATGGTGGCCGCTTTTTGTACAGGGTGATATTAAACGAAATTTTTAAATTAATATTATTTTGATTCGATTTTCCATGCTGCTTTTCAGATTCTTCAAATCTTCAACTTTTTAACCCTCTCACTGCCATTGCGAAATATACATACATACATGTTTTGTAACTGCCTTTGAAAGAAAAAAACCGTCATTGGGGCTTTCTTAGGCTGAAATCACACCGGATCAAACGAAACAAAACGTTTTCGTTTCTTTACACAAGAAAAACCATTTTCTTTCTTAGTCAAAACCGTTTCGTTTTCACTAATCTGGTGTGTTCGCTCTCATAAGGCACAATGTACTGTTGTTTTTGAAAACGTTTTGTTTCGGTTTCGTTTCGTTTGATCTGGCAGTGTGTTTGTCTGGTGTATTCTCAGCCTTAATAGGGTATTTGACTGATTTTCAGAAAGTGTCTCATTTGAATCCTTATAGCTTAAAATGATAGAAAATAAAATATTTCCGGAATACGTTTCCTATTTTTTGTTAAAATCAAGATTTAAATTTACATTTTTAAGATTACGCAAAAAACGGTATTGCTGCAATTTTACTAATCATATGGTGAGTGTGACGTCATTTGGCAGTAAATAAAAATCTAGTGAAATAGGGATGGGCATCGGTTATAAAAATATCGACATTCCGATATCAGATATCGAATATAAAGCCTATGTGATATATTGTAATAAAAATAATACAAATAAATAAATAAAAATTATAGTGTAGATCGTAATGTTCCAAACTGTGGCTTGTGAGCCACTACTACTATAAAAGTCTACATCGTGTTAACAGTTTATAAGTATCTACATTTCTTTATATCACAATATGATTTTTATAGTTTGTGGCCTTTTGTTTTGCGCGCGTCAAATAATATCGATATATCGATTTGTTGAAGCGCTATCGGCCATCCCTACTAAAAATTTTGTTTATACATATATGAACATAACCTCAAATCAGGAAGATACTTACTTAGCTGTTTTTACGTTTTTTAGCTCTGCACCAAAGAAATCCGTGTTGTTTTGAAAGAAATTTGCTACCATAAGAGCGTCCACTTGTGGAAGATTGTTGCTATCAGCTCGCACAAAATTGTTCTCCATTCTAAACAAAACTGAATTTCTGAATACAATACTTCTGAATATTGTAAACACAACACACCTGTTTTTGCTTACTGCCAAATGACGTCACTACGCACTGACCAATCACAGACCGTTTCAGATTTACAACAACTTCTTTAAAAAATCACAAATTTCATTTGTGTTTTTTATAAAAAATAAACATATAATTGTTTAAAATTTAGTCAAATATCCGTTTTTACACTATATTCTATAAGGATAACCACAATTTTTTACAAAATTTGAATGGTGTCAAATACCCTATTTGGTTAGTGAAATAGTTTTTTAAAAAAATTCTTTTCTTAAGGCTGGTCTCCAGTTCCCCAAGGAATGAAAAACTCCATATAAAAAAAAGCCAAAGAAATGCTTAAGAAATATTTCTTCAAGAAATTTTCTGCCTGCAGTCCCCAGTTCGGCAAAAAAGTAGTACATATTTTAATACGTTTTTTTGACATAAAATGTGCACGGCAACCCAGGCTATCAGCAGAAATAATTGCAAATGAATTGTTTCTTGGAGAAATTTTGACAAGTGAGGTAGGTCAGTTGTGATTGTATAGAAATAGTGCATCCATTTTTGGGGTTTTTTCAAAAAACATGGAGAAAAACCCCAAAAAAACCAAAAACGCTTAATAAATTTCTCAAACGAGAATAAACGCGAATTAATTTCGCTTGTTAAAGAGAGTAGAAGAATTTGCGCGCTTTTTATTCTGAACGTTTATAATCGCGCCTTTTTAATTTCTGTGTTTCGTTTCCCTTTTTTGACACATGTGACATATGACAGATTGCCTCTGTTGCACTAAAAAGTTCTGTAGTACTACCATTTTTCCTCGGAGAAAAAAATATAAAATTTCTGCTGACATTCCTTACCGAACTGGAGACCAGCCTTTAAAGAAAAATTTCAAAAATTCTTCTGAGCAAACAAAAATTAACCCGTCGAATCGAATATTTTAAAGAAAATTTCCCAAAAAAAAATCTCTTTTCGATTAAACCGAAACCGCGTTTTCCCGTCACCCTGTATGGGAACTATTAACAATGTAACTGATTCAGTAAATATATTGTAGGTATATATACATATATATGTATATGGCTGAATATGCTTTTGCCCATCACAAAGGGAATTGTGTGGGGCCACAATACCTATTGGTAAATATTTATGTTTAATCAAATGCTCAAAAACTGACTTCCGATAGGAAAACAACAACAGCAGCAGCAGCAGCAGCAACAACAATAGCAAAAACAAAGCGCAACGACAATAAAACAGAAGGGAAAGAATGAACGACGGGCCAAGAGATGAACAGAAGTGGTACGCAAATAAAATAAATACATAAATAAATTGTTATGGTGTAACGAATAATGAGCAAACACGCAAACAATCACGGCGATTCGATTCGATTCGAGGGCGGCTCAAGATTCTTTGAAGTGCCATCAGCCAGCCAGCCAGCCAGCCAGCATCGCAATCGGTCCGGTCCGCATTCAATCCTTAAGGTAGGAAATGATGAGATTGTGTTCCCCGACGAGGCATCGAGGGGGCAGCGTGCATAATGATATTGTTTCCTTAAGGGTTAGCAGGTGATAAGGTGATTTGATAATCATACAATTAATACGAACGTATGTATGGATTGTCGGACCCGCCGGCACTTGATACATTGGGCCAACATTGGGCGTGTGCAATTGAGAACTCGACCTCAGTGCCTTACACCTACAACGTTCAGCTCCGAATGATGGCCGTAGGAAATGATTAATTCTACATTAGGAATTGTTCGGTATCCGAGGTCTATATATAGTGCTTGTGTACAGACGATCAAGGTGTATCAAAAGAAAATTTGTACATTTATAGATAGAAGTTTTTGCAATATTATTAGGTACTTACATATACCCAAAACAGATTACAGCTGAAATACGAAATTAAAAATCGCTAATGCAAACCACAAAGCAGGTCTCCAGACTGTCAAAGCGCATTACCTTCTTCCGATTAGCTGACACACGGTTGCTACTTCAAAAAATAATCGATTATTGAAATTATCTATTCTATCTAATTGAACCTATCTATTATCGAACTATCGATAGCTATTCAGATCTATCAAATCCATAAATTAGAGAAACTCACACACCTTCCTGCTACATCAGGTCGCGAAATATCTTCAGAAATTCTGCGAGTCTTATGTGTCCCATTTTACAAACCAAATGAGAATTATAGGCATCATGGTAAACTGCGTATACGATGTCTAAAAGGTATGCCTTAATTTAGATGAGGGCGAAGCCGCTCAAAAATTCATCTTTCGATTATCAAAATTATCGATAATCGAAACTATCGATGATGATGATGATGGATGATGGTGAGATGGTATGGTGGTGGTAATGGGTGTGTTGATGGTGATGATGATGGTGATGATGATGATGATGACGATGGTGATGATGATGGTGATGATGATGGTGTGATGGTGATGATGGTGATGGTAGTGGTGCTGGCGTTGATGGTGATGATGATGTTGATGATGATGGTGATGATGATGGTGATGACGATGGTGATGATGGTGATGATGGTGATGATGGTGATGATGGTTGATGGTGATGATGTGATGATGATGATGGTGATGATGTAGATGGTGATGATGGTGATGATGGTGATGATGGTGATGATGGAGATGATGGGATGATGATGATGATGATGATGATGGTGATAGTGAAGTTGGTGATGATGATGGTGAGGTTGGTGATGATGGTGATGATAGTGTTGATGGCGTTGATGGTGTTGATGGTGTTGGTGGTGATGATGGTGATGATGGTGTTGATGGTGATGATGGTGTTGATGGTGATGATGGTGATGATGGTGTTGATGGTGATGATGGTGATGATGGTGATGATGGTGATGATGGTGATGATGGTGATGATGGTGATGATGGTGATGATGGTGATGATGGTGATGATGGCGATGATGGATGATGAGGTGATTGATGATGATGATGATGATGGTGATGATGGAGATTGATGATGATGATGAGGTGATAGATGAATCTGGTGATGATGATGTGAGTATGATGTAGCACTAATTCTTGCTTATGGTTGAAAATGATCAGATTTGAGTCTTAAGTGATCCATGTTTGATGAATCGCATATGGTAGAATTATAGGTGATGATGCTAAAATGCATGAACGAGGATGGTATGATGGTGATGATGTGATGGTTATTTATGATGTGATATTGTATTGATTTATACTTGTAACGCATAAAATCTTCAAATGTGTTGTACATATGGGATTTTACTGATACTGTTCCTATATGTATGAATGAATCGAAATAAGGTGATTATATGGTTTGTGCAAGTATGAACGGGATAAAGAGTCTACAAAATATTTCCTATGCATCAGTACTCGTTAAAAATATTCGGAGAATTCTCAGTTAAGATGTCTTTTATAAATCGTCAAATGAGAATTATAGGCTGGATGTTAAATCCAGAACGAGGGTTTTTCCGTATTTTATGTAATTTTTCGATTTTACTTAACCAAAATCACTTCAAATGTTTTAAGGGATTTTCCTGATACTTTCCAAAGAATGAATAAGGATTTTATTTTCAATATTCCAAGGGAAAAGAGTCACCAAAATATTTCCTAGCATCAGTACTGGTTACAAAGTACGGAGAATTCAGTAAGAATGGCTTTAAAATTCGGTACCTTGCATATTACCGCTTGATATTAATTAAGGAAGGACACTTTTTCACAATATTTTATTAAGTTTTTATTATAGGACCATCATTAATTTTTTAATCTAAGACTTCAAAGTGATGGATATTTAAATTTAAAGAGCTCAAACATGCTTCATTGAAACCACTATCAATTTGCCAAACCGATTTGTTAAAATTTTAGAATGTAACTTCCGATATTACTATCGATGGTTCAGACTATCGACTATTCAGACTATCAATGGTCGCAATTATCGATAGTTCTCCAGCTCTAGCAAAAATACCATAACCTTCGGTAGGTTTTTTTCTTAGAGCTGCCAGACAAATATCGAATAATTAACGCTCTAAGTTGTTATAAATAATTTAAATTGAATCTAATTCAAGGGTATTACCCCCTCCTTTCTTACACGGCCTTAAATCAAATTAATTTATTTAATAAAATTGGTTGATGATTAAACACGATTTCATTCAGATTAGAACGATAAAAACGAAAAAAATAGTTACTCAGACCAATAGTTTTAAGTAGAGTAATTTAGACATTTAAGTTAGTTTGTTGTTTAAATTAAGTACCAATAATTATTTCAAATAGGCTTTTTTGAGTTTTTCTTCCATTGATAATGTTATAATTCTCCACTTATATCATAAATTGTTATATACACAGTGCCGTAGCAACCATAGGGGCAAGAGGGGGCTTTTCCCCCCCACGCATTTTTGTTTTGCCCATGAATAAAATTGAAAAAATAATTTTTGCCCCCCACGCAAATTGGAAAAATAATTTTTCCCCCTCACGCAAAACAGAATTGCTACGGCACTGTATATACATTATAAAAAAAAATCAGTCTCATTGAAAATTTAAAAAAATTTTTTTGCTGACCGTAATCTTTAAGAAAGGGTATTACCAGCTCGGGAAGGAAATTGATCCCTGAAAGGGATTTTAAAGTCTGTTGGTCAATTCCATGAATACTGACCCACTTATTTTTTAAGTTATAGCTCATATTAATGAAGAAAATTTTAGTTTTTGAAAGCCTTCAAAAATGGTTAGGCACTAAAATTACTCAATTTTTGCTCGGAATGACTCTCACGGGTGTCACGGGTGTGACCGCTTCTCGTGGAGTTACCCTGTTAATTTTTTTATAGGTATGGCCTGCCTTCCTAGACACGCTGTAGAAAAAGAGTTAACGGTTCATATTTCAAAGTGTCCCTGTAATATCCTTGAAAAATCTCTTTAACCCTTTATCGGTTCTGCCAAAAAAAAAAATAAATAAATAAAAAAATTAACCAAGTACGCCCCTTTTTCAAACTCTCATATCTCGAAAACAAATTAATATACAAAAAAAAAAACAAATGGCGACTGATAGTTACAATAGAACAAGGAACCTTAAAAAAAATTATTGAAATTTTACACTGAGACAAATTTTTCCACAAAAAGAAAATAAAAATGTGAAAAAAATTTTTCAGTGTTGTCACGCTTCAGCGCCACTTTCTAGCTATTTTTTACAATATACCTCTGAGAATTGCCTTTTACGAACAAATTTTTTATCAAAATCAAAATGTAGCTTTTTGAAATAAACAGGCACATATCTAGAAAAGCCTTCGGGAATTACCGTTTTTAATTTATTTTCATTTATTTTTTTTTTTTCTATGCACTTCACGTCTCATTATTTCGCACGGATTTCTCGTCGTCTGGAACGTCACGTCTCAACCTTGTATAGACCGAATTAGGTGTATATGAATGGGGTATCAGCAGCGTAGTAGGGGGGAAGAGGTTTGAAGGGGGGCGAAATGATATTTTGACTTTTATAAAGGAATTATTATTTAGGGTGGCGGCGGGGACGGCATTTCCTCCATTGTGCCCCCATTGTGCCGAAATGTCTCGCAGCGCCACTGATGAGTAGAATATACATACATACATACATACATACATACTTATATGCATATACACGCATGTAACCCTGTTTCCTAAAACTAAAATAACATCCTACCATAAAAGCACAATCGCACACGTATAAAACATGAAAAATAAAAAAAGAAACGTTACTCTCTTTCCTCTCATCAGTTTTCCAGAGATTTTATCGAACCAAAACAATACGGGCTCTTCACATGGAACGAGGCCTTATCGCGCTATGGCTTATTGCGATCAGATTGGTTTCATCTTAAAAGTTGATTTTCAATACAAAAAAAAAAAAAAATACAAAAATAATTTTTTATCGAGAAAAAAGAAAAAGTTAAGAATCGGTTGTTGACATTTTGAAAAGAAACTGAAAGTGAGTTCGCAAGGGTTTTCTGAGAAGACTCGAGACTGAACGAGAACGAGACGAGTACAGGTACAGATACAGATACAGGTACACCACAACAAAAGCATCAACCCCAATCACAGCAACAAGAATAACAACAACATCACGAGCAAAAAGGCCGGAGCAAAGGACGAAAAGCGCTTCTGAAGAAGTAAAAGATTCGCACGATGCCTCCTCATTTCCAGTTGCCGATGTTCGCAGCCGAATTGAACGCAAACGGCCGAATGCATAAAATGAAAAAAAAAAAAAAATCAAATCAAATAAAATGAGCTAATTCGAGAGCGTAGAAGAATTGTCGATACTCCGGATACAATATGGAATTGGAATTTTGCTCCAATTAGGAGATTTTCGTGAACATGTTCGTTCGAATTTTGTCTGCATAAAGGGACAAATCACAACAAAAAAAAAAAAACAAACAAAAAATTGAAACGAGCGCACATGTTTTTCTCAAATTGTTCGCAACGGTTGTCGTCGGCTCTACGGCAGTGACACTAAATTAATTTATTGATTTAAAATCGAAAATGCATTATTGATTTTAGGCAAGAGACTCCTTGATTGTTTATCGATTTGATATGGCATTACCTTCTCTCTGTGTCCGGTGACAGGATAACACATTCATACATGAGGGGCTAACAATATTTCAATTCAAGTGTTCCTTATTCTTCGCTTGAGAGGTTATTCTTATGTAAGTGTTCATAAGAATAACATCTCAAAAATCGATTTTGATGTCTACTTTAATTTTTTTAAAACATATGGGCATTTCTAGAAAAAGTAAACTTTTTGTCGCGTCCGTATATAGCTGATTGCCATTCGGGACTGCATAGAAACTTTGAAAAATATAAAAGTCCGCATAAGCTGCACGAAAGTATTGAGAAGCTAAATTACTATTTACCGCATACTTGAATTCGCGACTCAAAATTGCTCATTTAAGTGTCGCGTCCGTTTGGAAATGCCCATATGTATATAAAAACCTTTTAAAAAAATTATACAGTTGAAGATGCACACAAGAATACACAAGAAATGCTAGTATGTTAAACAAAAGTTCGCGTCTGAGCTAGGTCTGTACAACAAAAGTTCGCGTCTGAGCTAGGTCTGTACATCAAAAGTTCGAGTCTGAGCTAGATATGTACAACAAAAGTTCGCGTCTGAGCTAGGTCTGTACAACAAAAGTTTGCGTCTGAGCTAGGTCTGTACAACAAAAGTTCGAGTCTGAGCTAGATATGTACAACAAAAATTCGCGTCTGAGCTAGATATGTACAACAAAAGTTAGAGTATGAGCTAGATATCGTAGGAGTCGTAATCCGGCATATCCGGCGGCGGTGACAGAGGGTTTTTTTATTGAACAGATTCCTAAAAAATTCCTTTTATTATCGATTAATTAAATTATCGATTATTGAATTGATCGATTATAGGATTTATCGACCATAAAAATTATCGATTACAAAAATATCGATTATAAAAAGTATCGATTATTAAAATTATTAATTGGAATTTCGATAATTTTGCGGTTTTAATGTTATCGATTTTGAAAATTATCGATTATTTCAAATATCGATTATTTAATTTATCGATTGAAATTGATTGTTGAATTTATAGATTGTTCGCCGTTCATATTAGACGACTTATTGCAATAAGCGATTATTGAAAATATCGATTATTAAAATTATGGATTATCGGATTCGTCGATTATCGAAATTATCTATTATCGAACTTACCGATTGGCGAAACTATCGATTGATCTCAAGCTGTAACGAGATTAAACCTATAAGTACAATAATAAAAAATTATAAATCTTACTTCACTCACGTCGTGAAAATTTGCAGAAATTTCGCGACTCTTATGTGTCCCATTTTACAAACCAAATGAGAATTATAGGCGTCATGCTAAAATTTTATTCCATGCACTGATGCCAGAACGAGGGGGTTTTTTCCGTTTTTGAGAGATTTTTTTCGATTTTACCTTTAACCGAAAATCACTTAATTTGTTTGAAAGGGATTCTTCGTTGTACTCGTAATATTTCTATTGATTTTTTGTTTTTAAATATGTAAGTAGGTATTCGAGGGAAAATTGCTTCCCAAATACTGGCATCAGCTTTGGGTTCCGAAGTCGAAAAGTATCAGCGTTAAAATTTTTATCATAAACTTATTTCTTTATTTCAAGTTAAAACAAAAATAAGTGTAAAAATATAAAAATTATATTTGCCATACTTGTTTCTTGTAATAATATTGAGTCCTTGGCCTTGCAGCTACACATACAAATTGCGTTAATATCTTATTCCCGCGAGACCCAAGACATTTTAATTTTTTTGTTCGTTAATTGCAACAGATTTTAGTTAACTGTAAACTAAAGACTAGTTTCTAATAAATGCTACTCTTTTCATTTTTCTCTATTATGATTTTGTTTTTGCTTTTGCTTTTTGCTTTTTTTTTCGGAATACATTCTTACAAACTATATAATGAATACATTACGCTACACAAATATATAATATATGTAAAATTATTTTTATCACTAGAATCTGTTTTGGAATCGATTCTACTTAATAATTTAAGATTAGAGTCCCTATGCACTTTTACTATACTCTTATGTATGTATGTATATATATATATATTACTTTTCATTGTTTTTCAAACTGAATTCTAGTTTCCTTCATATATATATAATTATATATGTATTTGAATATGAATTTGGCAACAACTTTACAATCTTCATTAAATCTTAAAATTATTTGTTTATTATATTTGTTTTCCAATTTTTATACCGTATTTTGATGTCTTTCATTTTAAATATTTTCCATTTGAGTATTTTTTTTAATTTTTTTTTTTTCAAATAGTGAGCATTTTATTTCGTTTGGATATTGTCGAATTTAATACAATTCAGGAATTGAGCAAAAGATTGGCGAAAGTTTTTTTTTTTTTATATCTTGGCATATAAGGAAAATTTTTAATTTAGATTCGATGAATTTTTTTTTTTTTTTTTTTTAGTTTTATTTCAGGCACTTCAGTGGATATACAGGGTGGTCCGTTTGTGATGGTCAACCGGTCGGGAGCTGATAGAGGGGGTCAGAACTAACAAAAAATCGTATGGCAGGGGGGTCCAAAATGCACCCCTGAGGAGTTATAAGGAAAGAAAGAAATTTGCAGTTGTTTCAGAAAAAAAAATTGTTACGCCTCAACGTTTGTATCCAAGATAAAAATTTTAATGCAGTTCGACAGAGAATTGTCAGACCTTTCTAGGCGTATAAAATATTCTTGCACTTTGTTGCAGCTTCAAGGGTATTTGAGCCTTCAAAGTCAAAATTTTAAATTTTTTTAAACATTTTTTGACTTTGAGAGCCATTTTGGTATGAAAAAGGTCCTATTAACACCCAGATTTCTTATTTTATTTAAAATGCTGGATCGATTTCCTTTAATTTGGTACCCCATATGTCTAATAAATTTTTTGAAAATAAGATAGAAAATTAAATATCTAAATATCTAAATTGATTCTTGTGCTCTCTTAAAAAAATGAAGTATTTCAATTGTTTATACTTTTTTTTTTGGCTTGAAAACTTTTTGCTTTTATAAGAAATAAGGCCAAAAGTACGCCATTCAAGAATTTCCAGAGGGAACTCAGTTTAGAGATGTGACCTATGTTGGATCCCACGACAGTTAAATTTTTAAAATTAGATCACGTCAGCTGCGGAGGGTTAAATAAAATTGTTCAAACGAGCATTATAAAAATTTTGGGTTCTAGACAGAAACCTTATAAATTGTTAAAAAACTTTAATGATTATATTGGAAAGGTTAGTTAAAGGACAATCCACTGATGTGTGTAATTTTGTTTACATTTTTTTTTTTTTTTTTAAATAAAACTTTTTGATTTAATCTCAAATATCTTTAAGATGAGATTTTTTCACCAACGTTGCACACTTTCTTTGTTTTGTTTGGTTTTTGTTTTGTTTTGTTTTAATATAACAACTTTAAATCTATTATAGCTTATTATTTTAACGGATACTCAAACAAAAACTTGCAGTCATTTTTTATGGCAAAGCTCACATCGAAATTCGGAATATAATTATTTATTAAAATAAAAAGATTATTAAAATTTCTCTTTTTCAGTGAACCATTAAATGAGAAAAACCCAAAAGTCTCATATCCCGTCTTTAGATTTAATACATAAATAAATGAATAAATTAATGAATCAATGAATACAATAATTACATGGCCGAGGTTATAATCAATCAAAAAATAATAATAAGTAATAATAAAATAAAAATGCATTAAAAATTTTCTCAAATGCGGACAGACAGAAACTTTGCCATAAATTTTTTTGAAAACTTACTTTTTAGACTTAGATTACGTATCTCTTAATTATTAACTCACAAATATTGTGATGCACACAAACAGACAAACATTGCATTTTATAATTCTATAAAATAAGTAAAATTTTCGTAGTTTTCGAAAGAAAGTTCAACATTTTAAGGCATAATTGTAAAATTCATAGATTGAAATTGGGAAAGACTTTTGTGCATTTCAAGCTTGATTGGAAAAATAAATCTTTAAAAAAAAAAAAAAAAATCCGTGGTTAAAAAGACAATCAGTGGCCAATGGTTTCTCTATAAATGGAACAGAAAGCAGCGATCCTTAAACAAAGACACACACACAAACGTATGCAAAATGGCACTGCCAGGATTAAAAAACTTCAATTGAACAAACACAACAACGAAGCCACATTGATCACTTTTCCTCACAAGGTTTTTTTTTTTGGTTTTGATCATAACAACCTAAAAGCTTTGAAGCAAAAACAAAAAAATTATCATCCAAAGCGGTTTCCAGATCGGAAATCGTTTTCCGTTTTGCCTTTTTCTCGTATACAAATTTTGAAAAAAAAAAAATTATAATATAAATAAAAAAAAATACTTAAATAAATAAAAAAAAAATAAAATAATAAAAAAATATAATAAAAAAAAAATTAATAAATAAAAAAAAATTAATAAATAAAATAAAATTAATAAATAAAAAAAAATTAATAAATAAAAAATAAATTAATAAACAAAAAAAAATTAATAAATAAAAAAAAATTAATAAATAAAAAAAAATTAATAAATAAAAAATATTAATAAAATAAAAAAATTAATAAAAAAATTAATATTTAATAAAAAAATAAATTAATAAAAAAAAAAAATTAATAAATAAAAAATAATTAATAAAAAAAAATATTAATAAAAATTAATAAAAAAATTAATAAATAAAAAAAAATTAATAAATAAAAAAAAATTAAAAAAATAAAAAAAAAATTAATAAAAAAAAAAAATAATAAATAATAAATAAAAATAATAAAAAAAAAATTAATAAAAAAAAAATAATTAAATAAATAAAAAAAATTAATAAAAAAAAAAATTAATAAATAAAAAAAATATAAAATAAATAATAAATAAAATAATAAATAAAAAAATTAATAAATAAAAAATAAAATTAATAAATAAAAAAAATAATAAAAATAAAAAAAAATTAATAAATAAATAAATATAATAAAATTCGAAGAAATCAATCAGCCCATTGAAAACGCTATTAATTAATATAAATACCCAGCAAACCATTATTACCACTCAGAAAAAATTACCAACAAAAGAAAATGCTCAAAGTGGAGAGCTTTTCCAGAGCACTTAAGAAAAGAAAAGAAAAAAGAATCTCACATTCCCTAAGGACACCCTAAGGGGGGTTAATTGATATTTCATGCTCTCATTGTGAGCATGAAAGCTCCGAAAAAGGAGCCAGTAAAATTTCCTCATTAAATGTTGAATGTTCAAAATGTTATGGTTTGATGAGTACCTAATGACAAACTAAATACATAATACTTTAGTACTTGCCACAACAATGCAATACAATTTTGACTTGCAATACTGTAGGTACCTACAGTGTACTCCTGCATCTCAAATAGTTTCCTCTTAAGTGGAGATATTTTTTGTCCGGCCCCTACGCGTGCGCTTACGAGAGAGAGAGAGAGGAGAGAGAGAGAGAGAGAGAGAGAGAGAGAGAGAGAGAGAGAGAGAGAGAGAGAGAGAGAGAGTACACTGTACATACAGTACAGCTTCAAGTAGCAGCATCATTTCGATCGATTACATTGTGTATTATATCCAAAGTGGACCAGTTGTTTCCGAAATTATGCTCAAAACATCCTGCCTATCCATATCTTTAAGAATCATCAGAAGTTCTGCTATAGTGTGCGTTGAATATTGAGCACGACATTCCCATAAATTTAAGATTTGTTCCGTCGGTGATGGTTTCGTTGCAAAGTATGCAATATATCGATCAGTATTGAATAGTTTCGCCAATAAACGCCAATCGCGTTCATCGGCTCGTGGTGGATCGAGTGCAGCGCACAACATACGTTTTGTGACACGTGGCAGCTGGAATCCAATAATACCAGATCCAGTGTCGCTAACATATTTACCCTGTCTATCGATAGAAACTAGAGTATTTCGTTGTTGTTGCTCGTTACCGCTATTGCTGCTGCTGTTAGCGGCATCGAAATTATTGCCGTTCGCCAAACTATTCGGAATCGAGAAACTATAGACTTGTCCACCGTTTTGTGCGAATTCAACAATGGCATTCAATTGATCCATACGCTTAATGCTAAATTCACAATGTAATATTGAGCTGTTATTCAGTATATGATTGTAGGGTATTACATGCTCGAGCAATTCACCAAGGTCACTATCACAGGAACTAGTAGACGACGACGACGACGACGACGACGACGACGATGACGACGACTCGACAATGCGAACTCTTATATTTAGATGACAATTATTTAGATTAAAAATAAATACTTCGCTCTGGCCCATGAACGAGCCACCCAATTGTGTTTCGATGCCTGCACAAATGTCCTTGCTATTAGGAAAATCTTTAACGACATAGATACGCAGACTAGTATTTGTGCTTGTGGGCGTTTGCTGACTAAATGCAATCAATTTCATGCGAATCGATGGCGGCTGCGGGGCATTCGTTATACTACACTTCGGATCGGCGACGACAACAAAACGGCCAAATTGTTCGGTCATAATGAATAGATGCCGTTCCTCGATATGAACGAAGCACGGTGTATTTATGGTCTCTTCGCCAACTTGTATTATCTTACGCCAATTAACATTCAATTCGTCCAACTCGCTATCGGCATTATAAACGCTAACATTCCAATTGTCGGCATCGACTAGGCAATGCGGGATTTTAAGTATGACCGGATTAAGGAAACTGTAATCTCGTGGCGCGCAATAGACGACGGTGCTGCAAATCAATAGAGAATCTGAGCTTGGCAATGATATCCGGCCACTGTCATCCTGCAGTATCATAAGAATAACGTGTTTCTTCATATTCTTTCCAATTGCCAGCTCTGGGATATGCAACAATATTTCACCACCGTATAGTGATAGACTGCCGCCGTAGCTTGTAAGTAGCTCAAATGCTGTTCCTTTTGAGACATTAGTTGTTGTTGTTGTTGTTGCAGTCGCTGGCTTCACCATGACATCGTACGTTGAGTTGGCTTGAAGAGCGAAAATGAAAACAAAAATTTAAATTCCCATCACCATTTTTCCATTTAAAATCTTGAATATTATTCAATTCTTACAAGTGTCGGCAGTAGACGTTTCTGGCGTATCTGTCAGATAATCCGCACCAAGCTCGTCAATCGGATTAGTGTAGCTGAAATATACATATGTACATATATATATAAATTCAATTCAAATGTTGTAGAACTAAATTGAAAATTCGTTTTACGATTGTACTTACTTCGCTGCCAGATTTGGAACATCATAATGATGTTCGGACATCGAACAACTATTCAAATGATCGTTTGGCAGATATCTATGCTCGGGATTGGCATAGTCGTAGCTGATATTGGCGGCTTCAATATGCATACGCATTTCTTTTTTATCAACACCGGGCATATATTCCGAATCCATAACTGTAAAGAGAAGCGCCCAATCGACGTTCATGAAACTTTGCTCTATTTATACATAGGTATTTATATATAAGTATATAAAAGTACAAACCTCTACGCGCCATATTATAATGTGGATTGGCGCCAACGCCAACGCGACGTGCACAGCATATTATAGCTGTACCGAAGGCGAAACAAACGGCCGTTATAAACGCCAAGCCCAAGTAGAGTGTCCAATCGAAGTCTATAGGAAGAAATATGAATTCAATTAAATTATATTTTAAGGAATTAATATTGAGAGAATTCAATGTCGTTTCAAATTTCATAGGATAATACGACTCGTTTTTCGTTTCTCTGGAGACCATCATAGTTGAGTTTTCTCTCTCTCTCTCTATCTTTCTCGCTCTCTCTCGCTCTCTCTATATCTCTCTGTCTCTCTCTCTCTGTCTCTCTCTCTCTCCTCTCTCTCTCTCTCTCTCTCTCTGTCTCTCTCTCTGTCTCTCTCTCTGTCTCTCTCTCTGTCTCTCTCTCTGCTCTCTCTCTCTCTCTCTCTCTTCTCTCTCTCTCTCTCTCTCTCTCTCTCTCTCTCTTCTCTCTCTCTCTCTCCTCTCCTCTCTCTCCTCTTCTCTCTCTCCTCTCTCTCCTCTCTCTCTCTCTCTCTCTCTCTCTCTCTCTCTTCTCTCTCTCTCTTCTCTCTCTCTCTCCTCTCTCTCTCTCTTTCTCTCTCTCTCTCTCTCTCTCTCTCTCTCTCTCTCTCTCTCTCTCTCTCTCTCTCTCTCCTCTCTCTCTCTTCCTCTCTTCCTCCTCTCTCTCTCTTCCCCGGTCTCTCTCTCTCTCTCTCTCTCTCTCTCTCCTCTCTCTCTCTCTCTCCCCGGTCCTCTCTCTCTCTCTTCTTCCCCGGTCCTCTCTCTCTCTCTTCCCCGGTCCTCTCTCTCCTCTCCTCTCTCTCTCTTCTTCCCCGGTCCTCTCTCTCTCTCTCCTTCCGGTCCTCTCTCTCTCTCTCTCTCTTCTTCCCCGGTCCTCTTCGTCCTCTCTTCGGCTTCCTCAACAAATTTGTCTTCGGCAATTGTCGTCAGGACTTAGCATGACAATGCAAATCAAACTGCGGAAGAAATACCCATTTTAACATAGATGTGGAAAAGCTCATCTCTGAGTTGAGTTATCTAAAGGGTCCACATCGAAACATACTCAAGAACAATATTTTGATTCAGTACTTTGGGAATTGTTAAACCAAATTTTTTCCAAATTATATTTTTGCCAAAATATATTTTTCCATGATATATAGAACAACGCGTTATGAATTACGGAGATGATCTGAAGTGTATGAAATCGAGGAAGCTCCCAAAAACAAAAAACCAAACTGTAATAAGGCTTGAAAGCCAATTGCATGGGATTTCAGGCAAAATTAAATTGATGGTAAAAATTTGAACCGTTGAGGGAAAAATAAACGGTCAAAGTCAAAACTTTAAATTTTATTTTTACTTTGGCAGCTATTTTGGTATGAAAAATGTCCTATTAGCACATGCTTTTCAAAATTTTTTCCGAATCTGCAGTCGATTTCCTTTAAGATCGTAGCACATATGCTATACCTTATTTGCGGTTTAACCATAGAAAAAATGCGATTTAAAACGAACGCAAACTAAATCGATTGATTTAAAATTGACCTGTAGCAAAACTAAGGATAAGAATTTGCCACCTTCATCAATTATTTTCAGGAAATACAGTCAACATTTTGTATACATATTACGCAGTGGCGTGTCTAGAGAAATACTGCATTGATAGTGCTTATATTTTCCACAGTGGTATATTGAACAATTATAGGACATTAACCCAAAAAATTTTGGGGGGGGGGGCTAGAGGAAGTTTAGAGAGTTATGGACCAAAAACCAAAAAAATCCGAAAATTTCATAACGTCCGATTTGGATGAAAATTTATATATAGAATAAGTGAAAAATTAAAAGAATTTTAGCACTAAAATTTTTTTCAAAAAACTGGTCCTTTTTGGACCAGTTTGTAACTAGACCAAAACTAGACTAGTTGTAATCCGTTTCTTGAAAAAATTTTGACTCCAAAATTCTTAGAACTTTTCATTTATTCTATATATAAATTTTCATTCAAATCGGACGCCATAAATTTTTCGGATTTTTTTGGTTTTTGGTCCAAAACTCTCTAAACTTCCTCTAGCCCCCCCCAAAAATTTTTGGGTTAATGTCTTATAATTGTTCAATATACCACTGTGGAAAATATAAGCACTATCAATGCAGTATTTCTCTAGACACGCCACTGATATTACGTGTTGCAATGTGATGAACAAAAAATTCCCATAGGGTTTGTATTAAAAAAATAAAAAATTTGCTCTTCTAAGAAACTAAGCTATGGATACAAATTCTCAATTGATTGATTTGTTCTAGCCAAATGATGTGTAGACCTACAGAAAATATTCAAATTCAGGAGCATTCCACGTAAGCGATAAATAATATTCATAATATTTTTTATGTTTAAATGATTAATTTTATGAAAAGATTATTTTTATGTACTCATATTAAGATACTTAACAGGATATAAGGTGCCCTTTCCAAAATTTTTTGAGTAATTACTTATATTAGTTTTTGCCTGTTTGTACTGGGACAAAAGTATCATTTTCTGTGGAATGTTCCTTCAGCACCCAAAAGTATTCACACCAAAATTTGATTATTTACGATGCTCGGAAATCTTTACGTTCTTGTTAGGGGAGTTGTCGTCCATTTTTAGATCCTCAATATAAATATTTTTCTATTGCCCCAATGATTCACCTTTTTCTTTATATTCAATTTTCCTATCCTAATTTCTAATTATGGCTTAGTGAACCAAAAAAATTAATCAGAGCAATGAAGTAGGAATATTATTGCATGCAACTGCATTTACGAAATTATTGTATGAACTGTCCACACTGTCGTAGCGTAATCTCATCCAAGAAGAATCACCTCCCCGTTTGCAGACGCCCACTCCACTCCACTCCACTCCAACTTCAATGAGACAACAACCCTAAAAATAATCGAACAATAAATAAAACTACATTCAGCTAATGAGCGCACCAAAAGAAGAAGAACCCATGATAAACAACACTTTCATACGGGTCATTCCTTGCACCATTTCAGATCAATTAGCGCGCTGGCACATTCCTTGAAGTAACACAATAAGGCTTCATTCACGAAAGGACATGCTTCTGCCAAACATCAAACACTGAGGCGATTTCGACAAGTATTGCATACATTTATCTATACATGTATGTATGTATCCCTGTAGGAAATGACAGTAGTGAATCTATACTCTTTTTCTACTGTCCGCGTCAACAGTACCTACTACTGACCACCAATTAGTATGCCCTTCGCAATGGAAACCGCTATAGACAATTAACATTGCTTGTGATTGCAAAATCACCAATAGTGGAGACAAACAATAGACATGCTATTGACGAGGGAACCATTATGAACTGTGCCTTGAACCGGGAACCTTCAGACTGCTGGGCGAGAACGCATGCTCTCTATGCTATTGAGGCCTCTGAGATGTGTTCAGCAAATATGTTAAATGAATGAAATCTAGCTGTAGAAAGCTCGTTGATTGTTTCTATCGCATTCACACTGCAGCAAAAAACTCACAAAAATTAAATATATCGACTTCTTGTTGACATGGTCGACAGAGATGAACTATACCTATTGACTCATTGTAGACATTGGGTCATGTGCCGACAGACAGGTTTCCTGCAGGGATATAAGTAAGTATTTACGTATGTATGTATGTACATGTCGTCGTAGCACGTCCCCCTTCCCTTCTTCACAATTGAATGCTGGCGAAAATTAGGACCAGATACTCGCATAACGAATACGAAAATCATGCAACAATTTGTTTCTACTTTGCGAAACGAAAAAATCTTTCAATTGAAAAAATCTTTTGTGTGAAACCAATAAGAATCAAAATAAGGGATGATTCCCATTCTGATTGCGATTGCGATTGTGATTGTGATTGTGAGTCTGATCTCTGGCTCGGGCTCTGATTCAGATTGTGATGATTAATGCATTTGGAGATGTATGCAAAGTTCTTTTCGTGACATTTTCATATTTTTATTGTTGTACTGAAAGAACGGAACCCACTTCTTCCGTTGAGACAACCATTCCAACCATTCCAACTGTTCCAACCATTCAAATGTAAAAGACCAAAATGGGGGTTGGAGCTTTTATTGTAAAACTTTTGTCGGACTGTGACATACACCATACACACACACATAAGCGCTCCATACATAATGCCAACGAAAACAACAACAACAACAACAACAATGGCACAGCAGGCGTAAAAACGCAGCAAAAGAAGAACAGAGATTATGGCTTTATTAAAGCCTTCTTACTTGCCATAGAAGGACCATATTTGTGAATTTCATTTCAAATACAAAAAAAAAAAAAAAGGTAGCACTTGAAAATTTCTTCCTTTGTTGTTGTTGTTGTTGTTGTTGTTGTTGTATTGCTCTCAAGCATTGAAGACAGTTCATTGAATATTTTTGGTGATTTTTGACTTACCATCCCTTCCAATTGGACAATGTTCCCCACGGCATTCGGACGTTTGGAAATCTTTTCCTACACATTGAACATTAGGAATTGCCGGAGCCGTTTCGCTCATTGATAACAGTAGGTCATCGTCATCATCGACATCATCGTCATCATCGTCATCGTTATCGTCATCATCGTCATTGCCATTGGTAACGCATTTTCTGCGTCGAATTTGTATACAATCGACTGAACATGAACTCCAATCACTCCAAGCGGTCCAACGGCCCACTAAGTAAAAAAAAAAAAAAACAATTATACAGTGAACTCTCTCCTTGCGGACACTCCTTTTAAGCGGACGCTTAGTATTCTTGCTTTCTTAAATAGTTCCCTCTTAAGCGGACACCACTGTTTAACGGACATATTTTTGGGTCGCTTAGGTGTCCGCTTAAGAGAGAGTAATTAGATAGAGACTATAGCTATAAACCATCCTTGGACCACGACTATTACGCTGTGCAAGGTTTCATAGAAATCGGTCCAGCGGTTCATGAGTTATAGAATGACAAAGAAAGTGGCATTGATTTTTATATATAGATAGAGATGTATATTGATATATCAGCCCGATTCTAGATATTCCAGCGGAATTTTTCGATACGGACTTGAAAAAAAAATTTCCCATTCTAAACACCCTTGGAAGGGCATATACAGTGAGCAAGAATTTCGAACATTTTTAAGCATTAAGGTCATCATACAATTTCTTTAATTGACGTTTCGAATATTTCCTGATATTTTGGAGGAAGATTTCGCGAGAAAAAAATCCCTTTCATTTATGATGGACCTAGAATATTCTAGCAACATTACATCCGTCGCTATAATTCTTTCAAGATGCGGGAGAATGTTGGCGAATGAAAGGTGTTATCTCTCCGATTAGTTTTCCTTTTATATTCTGTAAAAGGATAGAAGTCCCTAGAAGCCATCAGGTGCAATCATTTTCGTTCTTTCAAGAATGATTTAAGATCCCATTTCATTTGGATTTCCAGACTCCTGGAGATAATTGTTTTTTTTTTTTTTTTTTTTTACTACTCCTATTGTCAACCAGCACTATATACTATAACCAGTTCTTCTCCTACATCATATATGTATTATGGAAGGATTATTATTATTAAGACTTGTTTCATTGAATGTCGGGAATAAATCTATTTCCATTGGGAACTTACATCTTTTATTTGAGGAAGTTTCAAAGCCATCGGAGCCAACAATTTGAGTTTCATCTGAAAAAAAGGTAATTTCAATAGACGATTAGAGATTACTTCAGATTGAAGTGTGTCAATATTTTTTTGTTTACCTGCACATGGTAAACAG
Source organism: Chlorops oryzae (assembly GCA_020466095.1). NCBI lineage: Eukaryota > Metazoa > Arthropoda > Insecta > Diptera > Chloropidae > Chlorops > Chlorops oryzae. The sequence goes on along the minus strand of CM035806.1, from coordinate 8,726,408 downwards.
TCTGCGGATTTTTGTATTTGTGCTCCCGAGCATTGGGTACCTCCGTTAAGTGGAACTGGATTATTACAAAATCGTGTTCTTTTACGTCCCTGGCTAATATTGCCAGCACATTTGCAATCTTTCCAAGAGCCCCAAGGACTCCAGCCGCCATTAACTGCAAAAATTCAGTTAAAATTAATAAAATTGAATTCATTTTTCATTTTAATTTTAATTTTTCTCTCTTTGAGGCTTACCGTAAACAATGAGCACGGCAGAATCGGACACTCTTTTGCCAGCAATATTTTCGGCACTGCACGTATAATTAGCCATATCCTGAAATTACGTCACATACATTATATATGTATAAGTTGTATATTAAGGTTGGATCGATTTTGTAACCTCCTATTTCCCTAGCAGAATATTATTCTGTTGCCCGCACTTAATAATTATGGCGAAGAAACTATAGGTCAAATGTGAATTTTTTACCTTCCGCTTTTGCAAACAAAGGTTTTTCATGCCAAATTCGACTTATTTTGGTCATCATTGTTGGTGAAAACATCTCCAAAAGCAGAGGAACAATCTCTTCAACGTCCCGCCATTGAAAAAAATTTTATATTTTCTTTAAGAACTGTCTTAAAATGGCCAATTTATGATGATCAGGGCTCGGATATATATGCATTTATAAATTTAAAGCATACTTTATGGAGTAAAAATTTTGTTCAACTCACATAAAGTTAAGATTCAAATAGATTTTTAACTTCAATAAGAATTTTTATGAAGGTAGAAAAGCCGTTTGAAGTTCAACTTCACTAGACTTATTCGCAAAATGTTGGTAAGAAAAGATTTTCCCCCATAAAGTATGCTTTAAATTTATAAATGCATATATATCCGAGCCCTGATGATGATTTTTCAAGCAAAATTTTATTATTTCTCATGCCTAAAATTATGCTAAGAATCAAAATAAGAAAAATTCAATTTAAAAACATTTTTGATCAGGTAGAAATTTCAGTAATTTGTAGCATGCTTTTAGGCATATCTAAGAAGGGCCTTCTTTTTGAAAAGCGGAAGAAAAAACTTCGGCTTTGACCTATGGTTCCCTGGGCATTTTTTCTCCAAAAAAAATTGTAGAATCTTATTTCACTAGGGCATTTTTCATTTTTTTTTTTTTTTTGTCGAACAAAACGATCCACTATATATTATATACTATGTGTATTAGGGTGATGAATTTTTTTTGAAACTCTTTTCCTGTATCATAGTACGATGAAATCAAATGTAAGACCAACTACCATTATTTTTTTATCCCCAACAATTTCTCCAAACAAACATTCCCCCTATCTCCACTCCTTAAGGGGGCTCCCATACAAAAGTTTTTATTTTTATGAATTTTCCCCCCACTGTCCTAACTAACCCCACAGTGCCCCTAGAGGAGTCAAATGTATGACCGACCCCCATTAACTTTGTCCCCCTAACATTTTTTTCCAACATACTGACCCCCTATCACCCCTCCTTAGGGGGTCACCCATACAAAATTACCTTAATTTTATCACAATTTCATACAAAATGGCTGTCACTACAGTCAAACCCCTCCTAGGGGGATAATAAATATGACCGATCCCCATTATTTTTTTACCCCAAATATTTTCTTCAAACATACCCACCCTCTATCTCCCCTCCTTAGGGGGGTCCCCATACAAAAATAGGCTTAAATTAAAGAAAAATGCCTCACGAACTTCAATCTATAATATAGATGCCGTAGGAACAAGAACGAGCATGTTCAGTATGTATATTCGAAAAATTTACAAAATTACCTTTTAAACCAGCCTAATATGAAGAATATTAGATTCGTTTTTGGTATGTTTTAATAATATGTTATAATTATTACCTTTTTTTGAAAACAGAATTTTGGGTTCCATCCCCTAACTGGCCAAATAATGACCCTAGTAGAAAAAAATAAATTTCCGATTCAAATGCCGCAAACCTCAATATATGACGAGTTCTTTGAGACTATAACCATTAAAATCGGTTAGTGGTTTCTATTCATAAAATTAATTCAAAACAAATATTTTTTGAAACGCATTATTCACTGTTTTCAACGTTCGTTTCTTAGGTCTTTACATATCTCTCTCGGTCTGGATGCATGTAAAGACTCAAGACACGAGAAATTTTTGTTTTTTTTGTTTGGAGAAATTATTGGGAATAAAAAAATAATGGGAGTTGGTCCTACATTTGACCCCTCTAGGAGCGACTCTGCTTACATTAACTTCAAAAATTTGGAAAAAAAATAAAAAATTTAATTTTTCAAATGACTTGATGCGTGACATTTTTTTTTTTTTGATCAAATAACCTTGAAATTAGTGTTTTATGGCATCTTTAATAAAAGTTCATCGTACTATAATACAGGAAATTTTTTTGGAGAAAAAGACACTAAAAGTCATCACCCTAATGTGTATATATAAAGCAAATTTGTATGGCTTTTGCTTACCTGAAGAGACACTTGAGCAAATGTAAGTGTCCTAGAAGTTGCCCCCGTAATTCCATGATTGCCGTCCGTTGTTGATATTGGCGCATTGTTCTTATACCATGTTATATTTGGATCCGGGAAGCCAATTGGCGGTTCGCAAAATAGTTCCGCACGTGTCCCTAATTCCACTCGCAATGATGTCGGTGATGTTGAAAATTGCTTTCGAATATCTGTCGAATCAATGCCGGAAATGAATGACTAAGAGAAAAAAAAACCGAACACGACACGAACAATTGAAATCATTTTCTTACATGCAATGCTGACAGTCGCCGATTGGCTTTTGACAACTCCTCGTGACGACCACGCGTGGCATTCGCATTTGAATGCTCCTTTACCGAAATATTCATCGACTAGATCTCGATGTATTGTAGCGGTCACTTCCTCTAAGAATACACCCGTGTGAGGATCCACGTGCTTATCGTGAGTCGAGGGCGGCGGTTGACTGCTCCCGCTGCACTTGAAATGAAGCTAAAAATACCAAAAAAAAAAAAAAATTCCAAAAGACAAACATAAATTCACTTCACTTTTTAACGCATAAGGTACTTGTTGAAATAGACCCTCACCACTCCGATTGAGATGTCTACATAAATAACGAACGCATTTTTTGGTGCATTTCTTTAAATTTTTTTTTTTTTTTTCACTCAAAAGAGATATTTAT